>ML663577.1:1387096-1415858 GCA_007570785.1 Antilocapra americana
GGGGGGTTCCGGAGGGGAAGCATATGTAAACCCATGGTGATATCATGACATTGTATGGCAAAAACAAGTAAAAAAAATAAATAAATAAATAAAAAGAAAAAAAAAAACCAAATAAAACCTAGTTAAACTTAAAAGCTTCTGTACAATGAAGGAAACTATAAGCAAGGTTATAAAAAGCAACCCCCAGAATGGGAGAAAGTAATAGCAAATAGCAGATGAAACAACTGACAAAGGATTAAAATCTCTAAAATATACAAGGAGCTGTATTCAGCTCAATATCAGACAAATAAACAACCTAATCAAAAAGTGATCAGAAGACAGACATTTCTCCAAAGACATACAGATGGCTAATAAACACATGAAAAGAAGCTCAACATCACTCATTATTAGAGAAATGCAAAGCAGAACTACAAGGAGGTATCATCTCACATCAATCAAAATGGCCATCATCAAAAATTCTACAGACAGTAAGTGTTGGAGAGGGTTTGGAGAAAAGGGAACCCTCTCGCCCTGTTGGTGGGAACATAAACTGATACAGCCACGATGGAGAATAGTATGGAGGTTCCTTAACAAACTAGTAATAAAATTACCGCATGATACTGAAATCCCACTATTAGGCATATATCCTGAGAAAAGCAGAAGTCAGAAAGAGAAAGACAAATATCGTGTATTAATGCATATATATGGAATCTAGAAAAATGGTACTGATAATTCTATTTGCAGGGCAGCAAAGGAGACATAGACATAAAGGACAGACTTTTGAACATAATGTGGGAAGGAAAGAGTGGGATGATTTGAGAGAAAAGCATTGAAACATATACATTCCCATATGTTAAAATAGACAGCCAGTGGGAATTTGCTGTATAATGCAGGAAACCCAAAGCCAGTGCTCTGTGACAACCTATAGGGATGAGATGAGGAGGAAGGTGGGAGGGAGGTTCAAGAAGGAGGGGACATATGTATACCTATGGCTGATTCATGTTGATAAATGGAAAAAACCACCACAATATTGTAATTATCCTCCAATAAAAGATAAACTTAAAAAAAGCTCTAAAAATAAAATAATAATAATAACATGGAAACTAATTAATTAATGAATTTTAAAGATGTAAAAAAAACCCTAAAAATTTTAATAGTGGAAAAATGTATATAAAATTTGCCATCCTCCCCATTTTAAGTGTACAATATACTACATGTTGTGTAAACAGTCTTCAGAATTCTTTTCATTTTGCAAAGCAAAAAATTAACTTTTAAAATGAAAACATATTAAATGACTATGGAAAAAATGTTTATGTTCATAGTAACATTCAAAATAGTAGAATGGCTAGGGAAAGGAGATGAATGTTACATTAGCCTTCTAGGGTCATTGACAGAAATGATCACAAGCAGTGGCTGAAAATAACAGAAATTTATTCTCTTAGCTCTGGAGACTTTGAAATCAGGGTTTTGACAGGGTTTTATTCCCTCCAGACTCACCAGAGGAGATTCCATTCCTTGCTCTTATCAGTTTCTGGTGGCTCCTGGCTTACACTACATCCCTTCAATCTGCTTCTAGTTTCTGTGGTCACGTTGGCTTCTCCTCTTATTCCATGTCAAATCTCCCTCTGCCTTACTCATAAGGACATTTGTGATTATATTTAGGGTCCACCCAGATAACCCAGGGTATCCTAGCTTTTGATCCTTAACTTAATCACATTGGTAACAACCCTTTTCCAAAAAAGTTCACATTATAGATTCCAGGGATTAAGAGCTGATATCTTGGTTGGGGGGGTCGGCGTGTGGTGCTGGTGTTCAGTCTACTACAGAGAAACACTGAAAACCATGCTCCATGAGGACATTCAAGGCAATCTCTCAAGGACATCATCATAAACAACAAGGGCCAAGCAGACATAAACACACTGTGGATATTTTATAAGGGAAAGGGAGAGAAGCAGAAGGAAAAGATTGAAAGAGGTAGATGGCAGTGAAAATGTTGTATAATGGAGAGAGTGCTTGTCCCCTGGAAGAATACACAAGTGCATCACATCGATTGGCCAGACGACTCCACCCCGCAAAGCCACTGAGGATCCCTAGACTGGCCAGCCAATGAGTAGCTTTATGACAGTAACAATTTGTTGTAAAAACGAACAACTTCTTGGTGCCAGAATTTTTCTTCTCTGGCCCATTCAATTCCCTACAATACAGTCCATTATTTTCTTTAAGGAAAAACCAAGCCACACTTTTCTTCCCCACTAGTGCTACACATATGCCCCTTACACTGGCATAGGATTTACCAGCTCATATTTTCACTGAGAAGGTCACTAATTTCTAGACATCCTCTTAAAAATAAATGCCCAAGCAATATTTTGGTAAGCTAAGGAAATATATTGTATTGAAAATTTCCTAGGAAATGTGGATTCAAGACAGTATTCTACCAGGTAGAAATGAGATAATCACTCAACCTCTGGAAAATGTTTTTGGATAGTCTTGAAAAATACCTTCTCTCCATTTCTAAACTCTGAGTTCGCTGATGGCATTGAAAATGTTTTGAAGAAAATAATAGTTGACTTACTAGGCCTCCTGATTGAGTGCCTGAAGAAATGTGAACAGAGGCTCATAACAGTGACCAAAAACATCCCAAAGACAAAGAAACGCAAGAAGGCGAAATGGTTGTCTGAGGAGGCCTTACAAATAATTGAGAAAAGAAGAGACACAAAAGGCAAGAGAAAAAGGGAAAGATATACCCAACTGTGTATACCCAAATGTAAAGTCAAGAGGGCCTTAGGAAACATCACTACAAACAAAGCTAGTGGAGGTGATGGAATTCCAGTTAAACTATTTCAAATCCTAAAAGATGATGCTGTGAAAGTGCTGTACTTAATATGCCAGCACATTTGGAAAACTCAACAGTGGCCACAGGACTGGAAAATGTCAGTTTTCATTCCAATCCCAAAGAGTGGCAAGGCCAAAGAATGCTCAAAACACTGCACAATTGCACTCAACTCACACACTAGCAAAGTAATGTTCAAAATTCTCCAAGCCAGGCTTCAACAGTACATGAAGCATGAACTCCAAATGTTCAAGCTGGTTTCAGAAAAGGCAGAGGAACCAGAGATCAAATTGCCAACATTCACTGGATCATCAAAAAAGCAAGAGAGTAACAGAAAAACATCTACTTCTTCTTTATTGACTATGCCAAAGCCTTTAACTGTGTGGATCACAATAAACTGTGGGCAATTCTGAAAGAGATGGGAATACCAGACCACCTTACCTGCCTCCTGAGAAATCTGTATGCAGGTCAAGAAGCAAAAGCTAGAACTGGATATGGAACAACAGATTGGTTCCAAATCTGGAAAGAAGTACATCAAGGCTGAATATTGTCACCCTGTTTATTTAACTTATATGCAGAGTACGTCATGAGAAATGCTGGACTGGATGAAACACAAGCTGAAATCAAGATTGGTGGGAAAAATATCAATAACCTCATATATGCAGATGACACCATCCTTATCGCAGAAAGTGAAGAAGAACTAAAGAGTCTCTTGATGAAAGTGAGAGAAGAGTGAGAAAGTTGGCTTAAAGCTCAACCCCCAGAAAACTAAGATCATGGCATCTGGTCCCAACACTTCATGGCAAAAAGGTGGAGAAATGATGGAAATATAGAGAGAATTTAGTTTGGGGAGCTCCAAAATCACTGCAAATGGTGACTGTAGTTATGAAATTAAAAGACCCTTGCTCCTTGGAGGGAAAATTATGACCAACCTATATAGCATATTAAAAAGCAGAGATGTTAATTTGCCAACAAAGATCCATCCAGTCAAAGCTATGGTTTTTCCAGTAGTCGTGTATGGATGTGAGAGTTGGACTATAAAGAAAGCTGAGCACTGAAGAACTGATGCTTTCGAACTCTGGTGTTGGAGAAGACTCTTGAGAGTCTCTTGGATTACAAGGAGATTCAATCAGTCCATCCTAAAGGAAATCAGTCCTGAATATTCATTGGAACACAGATATTGAAGCTGAAACTCCAATACTTTGGCACCTGATGCAAAGAACTGACTCATTGGAAAAGACCCCAATGCTGGGAAAGATTGAAGGCGGGAGGAGAAGAGGACAACAAAGGATGAGATGGTTGGATGGCATCACTGACTCAATGGGCATGAGTTTGAGCAAGCTCCAGGAGTTCGTGGTAGACAGGGAAGCCTGATGTGCTGCAGTCCATGGGGTCGCAAAGAGTCAGACATGACTGAGGGACTGAACTGAACTGAACTGAACTGATACCCAACTGAATGCAGACTTCCAGAGAATAGTAAGGAGAGACAAGAAATCATTCTTAAGTGAGCAATGCAAAGAAATGGGAAAGACTAGAGATCTCTTCAAGAAAGCTAGAGATATCAAGAGAACAATTCATGAAAAGATGGGCACAATAAAGCACAGAAAAGGCAAGGATGTAACAGAAGCAATTAAGAAGCAATGGCAAGAATAAAGAGAAGAACTACACGAGGTTTGGCAGAAAATAGCAAAATTCTATAAAGCAATTATCCTTCAATAAAAAATAGATAAATCTTTTAAAAATGTCTTAATGACTCGGATAAGCACAACTGGGTGGTCACTAATCTAGAGACAGGCATCCTAGAGTATGAAGTCAGGAGGGCCTTAGGAAGCATGTTCCCTCCAAAACTCAGTAGAGCCTCTATAAATCATGATTATGATTCCTGTTTTAAAATGAGGAAATGTGGGACTTGCCCAGCAGTAAAGAATCTGCCTTCCAATACAGTAGACGTTGGCTGGATCCCTGGTTGGGGACCCATGTGCTGCAGGGCAACTAAAAATCTCATATGGCACAACAACAAAGAAGCCTATGAATCACAATTAGAGAAGCCCACACTCTAACATTAAGTTCTCACATGCCAGAACTAAGACCCAATGCCAGCCAAATAAATATTAATAAAATAAAATGAGGAAATTCTTAGAGAGGTTAGTTGACTATTCAAAATGGTGCAACCAAAGAAGGCAGAGTTCACACTCTGTCCAAGTCCAAACTTCATACTCTTTCCCCAAATCATGCTTCTCCCCTTATCTCTAGCACCTGCTACAGTATGTAGAACATAGAAGACTCTTGAGTAAATGGTTGATGGGTAAGAATAATTTAAAAATGGAAAATGGAAGCAAAGACTTGTTTATAATATGCATGAGCCATGCTACCTCTGTAATGCTGGAAATCACAAGGTGTATGTGTGGGAGAGGGCAAGCAGAGGCAGATAGAGCAGTGATACACAAAATAAATCTAAAAAATTACAACTCTCTACATTGCCTAAAGCAATTTTCACAGGTATTGTTGCATTTGATTCTCACAAAACACCTGGGAGGTATGAAATGTCAGGAAGTAGATTCTTACTTTCAGTAATAGAAATAGAATCTGAAGTATTACCTAACTACAATTCCTATGTGGTAGGGATAGGACTAAAAGCCAGATCATAGGACTTCTTGTCCAATGCCTTTCCATCTGGGCAGCACTGCTCGCTCTTGCAGTGGACTCTCCCTGTAGGCCACAAATCCCTTACCAATAACTTGCTCACAGGTTCTGGGGCCAGCAGCCTTCCACCAGCCCCCTATTATAACCACAAGTAAACACACACACAAACGTCCTTTTGCTATATTTACAATGCCCCAGGAGTGAAGAAAACAAGGATGGGAAACCTGAGGAAGGTATAGAGAATCTGTAAAGGGCACAGGATCCGACTAATGATATTGTCATCATGGCTTTCCCAGAAGTTCTTGAGAATTTTTTCCAATGGCTATTATAAATATACTGTATATGTGTATATATTTCTAGATGTGACTCATGCTTGTGACTTAAGAAAAGTCATAGATCATCCAGTACAGTCTTGGAGTCCTTGGAAAGCTTCAAAATCAAACCTGGATGAATACCCAGCTGTCTCATCCTCTTGCTCTGGGACAGTGGATCAATTTCTCTCACTTTATCTGCAAAAAAGAACTACAGAATGATTTTAAGTATAAAGGTGACCATCGGTATGACATACCCAGTACTATTAAAGCAAATATTATTATTCAACCTATTCAGCTAACCATTAAATTCTTATGTATAATGGATATATTTACATATCCATTCTTTGAAAATATAACAACTTCACAGCATTAGTGCAATAACTCTAATAAGTCACAAATAAGTTAATTAAATGTAGGTTGTAAGCTCCTCTAGGCCATAACCTCCATGAAAATGGAAATGGTTTACTTACTTAACATTCTATTCTCAATGTAAAATGCAATGTCTGGTACATAGTAAGCCATCAGTCAATGTGTAGTACAGAAGGTGGAAACTAAACAATGAATTGGAATGAGTAAAAATATCAATTTAGGCAACTACAACTTTTATTCATATGTACATAAAGGGAGTTTCAAAAGAAGCTGTTTGAATGTATATTCTAGTTTGAGATTCATCTTATGTTTCAATTATAGAAGATTTAATAATTTTACTTAACACAAGAAATCAAACTTGTTATTTCATATAACAAATTTATAATTCCTAAATTATCATGTATTAGATATGTGCTGGGCATTTGTAGTTTGGCCTACTTATTCCCTTTTTCCTTATCATCTGTACATGTCATCCCAGTTTCCTTTTAGGAACCCCCTTACTCCAGTCTTGTCTATTCATTGAATGTTTATCCTCACTCCTGGATCCAAGGGTGGTAGTGTTATCCACCAACAAATGATAATACAACAGCATCCTGGACACTGTTACTGGCCCAGATATGGGCATGTAACAGACAATCCCTGGATTTGAGTTAGACTATTGGGACAGCATTTCTGTCTTCCAGCTGATATTTTCAAACTAATAAAATATATGCCTAAGGATATGAAACTATTATCTTGTTGCCAAGAGAATTTGCTTGAGAATTAAGCCAGTAAGAGAAAAGCAGGTCGAAATAAGGAATGAGGCAAGTTGCTAAAGATAATACAAGTCCAGCCATGTCAGGTAAGTGAGCAATTAATTTCTGTCTTTGTTTTCTTATGTCAGTTTCAATGTGTTTCTTAAACAACCAAAAGAGTAATTCTAACACATATTATCACATCAAAATCACCAATGTTTTAAGAAACATTGATAGGGAAAAACATAAAATTTGGATACTTCTATCCATTTATTAATTTTTCTGTGTATGATAAGAGTACCATCATTTGCTTTTCAAGAGCAACTAACATTCAACATATGGTCATTAAAATAGATGCAGAAAAAACATTTGACTAAATTCAATACTCATTTACAATTTAAAAATAGTTCTCAACAGTGTGGGTATAGAGAAAACATACCTCAACATAATAAAGGCCATATACGATATACCTAGAGCCAACATCATCCTCAATGGTGAAAAGTTAAAAAAGTTCTCAGACAAGAAATAAGACAAGGATGCCCACTCATACCACTTCTATTCAACATAGACCTGAAAGTCCAAGCTTTATCAACAAGGCAAGAAAAACAAATAAAAGGCATCCAAATTAGAAAGAAAGTAGTAAAACTGTCACTATTTGCAGAATGCATGATACTATACATAGAAAATCCTAAAGAATCCATCACAATAACTATTAGAACTAATAAATGATTTCAGTAAATTTATAGGATACAAAATTAATATACAGAAATATATTACATTTATATACACTAGTAATGAACTATCACAAAGAGGAATTAAGAAATCAATATGATTTACAATTGCATCCAAAAGAATAAAATACCTAGGAATAAATCTAACCTAGAAGGTAAAAAACCCATATTCTGAAAAGTATATGACATTGATGAAAAAAATTAAGAATAAAAAATGGAAAGATGTACCAATGTCATGAATATTGTTAAAATGTCCATACCAACCAAAACAACCTACAAATTCAATCCTTATCAAAATATCCATGGCATTATCCACAGGAACAGAATAAATAATTCTAAAATGAATATGAAACCACAAAAGACCCTGAATAGGCAAAGCAATCTTAAGAAAGAACAAAGCTGAGGGTATTCCACTTCCTGATATAAAACTACACTGCAAAGCTATGGTAATCAAAATAGAAAGGGACTAGCACAGACACACAGATTAATGGAACAGGATAGAGAGCTCATAAATAAACCCATACTTATACCGCCAATTAACTTATGGCAATGAAGACAAGAATATAAATTAGAGAAAAGACAGTATCTTCAATAAATGGTGTAGGGAAAACTGGACAAATACTTGCAAAAGAATGAAGCTAGACCACTTTCTTATGCCATGTACACAAGAAATTCGAAATGTACTGAAGACTTAAATGTAAGATCTGAAATCATTGAATGTCTAGAAAAAACAATATAGTCAATACACTCTTTGACATCAATTTTAGCAATATTTTTTGGATATCTGTCCTTCTGCAAGGGCAACACAAGTAAACTAGACAAATGGGACTAGGTCAACTTAAAAGCTTTTATAAAGCAAAGGAAACCATTAACAAAATGAAAAGGCAACTGAGTGAATAAAAGAAGACATTTTCAAACAGTAAGTCTAATAAGTTAATATCCAAAATGCATACAGAACTCTCACAACTCAGTATCGATCAAAACCAAACAACCCTATTAAAAAATGAGCAGAGGATCTGAATCTAATTTTCTCTTTAAAAATATACAGAGGGTCAATAAGCACATGAAAAAATGCTAATCATCACTAACCATCAGAGAAATGCAACTCAAAACCACATGGGCCGTCACCTCACACCTGTCAGAAAAGATAATAACCAAAAGACAGGAAATAATGTCTTAGCAAGGATGTGGAAAAAGGGAAACCTTGTGCACTGCTGCTGGGAATGTAAGTTTATCAACCCTTATGGGGAGCAGCATTAAGATTTAATAAGTTATAATAATTTAATAATAAATTTAAAACCTAAGAACAGAACTATCATATAATCCCACAAGTCTACTTTGATGTGTTTATTCAAAGAAAATGAAAACACTTTCAAAAACACATGTGAACCTCAATATTTATTATAGCACTATTTATGGTAGCCAAGACATGGAGACAACCTAAATATTCATCAATAGATGAATGGACAAAATGATAACCACACACCCACACATACACAATGGAATATTACTCAGTCATAAAAAAGAATGAAATCTTGCTGTTTGCAACAACTTGGATAGACCCAGAGTGTACTATGCTAAGTGAAATAAGTTAGGCAAATACTGTATGATTTCACTTATATAGTGAAATATAAAACACAAAACAAATAGACATAAAAGAGAAACAGACTCATAGACAGAGAAAACAAAATGGTGGTTGCCAGAGGCGGGAGTGAACATCAGCAAAATAGTGGAACGGAATGAAGTATAAAGTTCCAGTTATAAAATAAACAAATAACAGGGATGTAATGTATAGCATAGGGAATGTAGTTACTAATATAATGATAACTTTGCATGGTGACAGATGGCAATCAGACTTATTTTGGTGATGATTTCATAATGTCTATAAATATTGAATACAATGTTGTACCTGAAACTAATCTAATATTGTAAGTCAATTATACTTTGACTAAAAAAAAAGAACATATAGCACTGATTGCACTGATTGAGCACAGTCAATATTTATGAGCACTGGGCAAAGTCTTCACATGAACACACGTAGGGCTAGCAATTGCTTTTAAGGGCTGACACAATTAAAAAATGTCAATGCATGAGGATGGATGGGTTTTACTTGAAAGGGCCATTAAGTTGGCTCTCTCTTATGTCTGGCCTGAAGCATGTAAGTGATTCTGAATGCCTTTATTAAAAAGTGAATTAAAGGTCAGAAGTGACTTTTCCTTAGTCCTTAATTTCCTGCGTGTGTGCCAAGGGCAGAAAGGGGAGAGGGCACTCTGGGAGGGTACAATTTGTTAAATCCCATGAGGATCCATGGTCACTGGGAAAGCTGTACCACAGGCCTGGTCGGCTAGGTCTGGAGGCTGAAACTTTGGAAAAATAATTTCACATCCCTGTGGTGGAATGTTTCATACTTTCAAGGATGATAGTTGAAGGAGTGATTAAAAAGGGGAAAAAAATCAAGGCTTATCATTTAAGCATATGAGGTGTAAGAGTAAGAAATAGATGTTCAGCTTTCACTACACCTAGGCAATTGAGGACACACAAAATTTCCAATATCATTATCCACTTTTTGGTTTGATTCTATTATTCTATGTCTTTGAAATAGTCGCCCATCCCTGGGCTTTTCTTATGCTAAATTACCACAACGACTCAAGCTGATTTGGGTTGAACAAAGGCTCTGTCACTGGTTTTCTGGTTGCTTCTCTGAGCTTCGCTTTCTTCATTTTATTTTATTTTTTTTTAATTTATTTATTTATTTTTTTTTTTATTATTGTTTTTGCCATACATTGTCATGATATCACCATGGGTTTACATATGCTTCCCCTCTGGGTCCCCCCTCCCTCCTCCCTCCCCCCCGGGAAATCTCGCTGCACCAGTCCCGAGCATCAATCCTGGGCTGGCGATTGATTAGACACATGACAATTAACATGCTTCAATGCCCTTCTCCCATATCATCCCACCCTTACCCTCATCCACAAAGTCCACAAGTCTATTCTATACATCTGCGTTCCTTTTGTTGTCTCCCATGTTGCGTTCCTTTTGTTGTCTCCCATGTTGGAGTATTAAACTCTGCCTGTAGGATGGTATAAGAACTTTATGATGGTGCACACAGAAGTAAAGCTTTGTGCATTCAGGAATACAATATATACTCCTCTCCCTTCTCTGAGTCACATCATTTAGCAAACATATTAAGACATTTTATGGAGCAAGAGGGTGGAATGGGGCAAACACATGAGTGGGGTAAGGTAAGTGGAATTGGTATCTTATATCTACTATTTTCCACCCATGAGACTTGAACAGACAGTTTCCCCTTTTAAAATTCAGCTTTTTTTAATCTTTAAAAGAAACATATCACTATTGTCTCTTCTACTTCACAGCATTGCTAAAATGATCAAATCAATCAACAAACCTTAAAATGCTTTGTAAATGAACGTATGTATACATAGCTATATGTCTATCAAACTGTACATGATCTAAAAGACATACAAGAAAACGTACAAACATTAAAAATATATTGGTCTTCATGATGTTGGATTTGGCAATGAATTCTTAGATACGGTATCAAAAGCATGAGCAACAAGACAGAATAAAAAATTGGACATTTTCAAAGTTAAAAGCCATTTGTATATCAAAGGATATTATCAAGAAAGTGAATAGGCAACCCACAGAATGGGAAAATTATTTGCAAATCATGTATCTGATAAGAGTGTAGTATCTACAATATTTAAAAACTCCCATGACTTAAACTATAGAGATAAAAAAAAAATTAAGGGGGCTAAAGATTTGAATGCACACTTTATCAAAAAAGATATACAAATGGCCAACAAGCACATGAAAAGATGTTTAACATTTATTAGTCACTAGAAAAATGCAAATTAAAACCACAATAAAGTATCATTTCATACCCACTAGAAAAGTTATTCTTTTAAAAATGTAACAATTAAAGATAACAACTATTGGAAAAAATGTGGATAACTCAGAACACTTGTATATTGCTACAGGGAATGTAAAATGGTTAAGCTTCTGTGGAAAACAATTTAACATACCCTTAAAGAGTTAAACATAAAATTACCATATAAGAATTACCATATCCAAACAAATTAAAAACAGGTACACAAGCAAGTACCTGTACACATATGCTCACCACAGTATTACCCACAGGAGCCAAAAGATGCGAACAGTTCAAACATCCATCAGCAGATGAAAAGACAAACCCATTGTAGTACATAGATTCAACAGACTGTGGAAAATTCTTAAAGAAATGGGAATAACAGACCACCTTCTCTGCCTCCTGAGAAATCTGTATGCAGGTCAAGAAGCAACAGTTAGAACTGGATATGGAGCAACAGACTCCAAATTGGGAAAGGAGTGCGTCAAGGCTGTATATTGTCACCCTGTTTATTTAACTTCTATGCCGAGTACACCAGGAGAAATGCTAGACTGAAGCACAAGCTGGAATCAAGATTGCTTGGAGAAATATCAATAACCTCAGATATGCAGATGACACCACCCTTATGGCAGAAAGTGAAGAAGAACTAAAGAGCCTCTCGATGAAAGTGAGAGAGGAGAGTGAAAACGTTGGCTTAAAACTCAATATTCAGAAAACTAAGATCATGCCATCTGGTCCCATCACTGCATAACAAATAGACAGGGAAACAATGGAAATAGTAAGAGACATTATTTTGGGGGGCCACAAAATCACTGCAGATGATGACTGCAGCCATGAAATTAAAAGACACTTGCTCCTTGGAAGAAAAGCTATGACCAACCTAGACAGCATATTGAAAAGCAGAGACATTATTTTGTCAACAAAGGTCTGCTTAGTCAAGGCTATGCTTTTTCCAGTGGTCATGTATGGATGTGAGAGTTGGACTATAAAGAAAGTAGAGCACTGAAGAATGGATGCTTTTGAATTGTGGTATTGGAGAAGACTCTTGAATGTCTCTTAGACTGCAAGGAAATCCAACCAGTGAATTCTAAAGGAAATCAGTCCTGAATATTAATTGGAAGGACTGATGCTGAAGCTGAAACTCCAATATTTTGGCCACCTGATGTAAAGACTGACTCATTGGAAAAGATCCTGATGCTGGGGAAGATTGAAGGCAGGAGGAGAAGGGGACATCAGAGGATAAGACAGTTGGATGGCATCACCAACTCAGTGGGCATGAGTTTGAGTAAGCTCCGGGAGCTGATGAAGGACATGGAGGCCTGATGTGCTACAATCCATGGAGTCTCAGAGTCAGACACAGCTGAGCAACTGAACAAACTGAACTGAGATGCAAATAGAATGTTATTCAGTTATGAAAAAAAAGAGATATTAATATACGCTATGACATGAATGAAACTTGAAAACACTATGCTATGTGAAAAAAACATCCAACCACAAAACATCACATATTATATTATTCCACTCATAATAAATATCCAGAATAAATACATTTATATAGAGAGAATGAAGCTTGGTGGTTGCTTGAGGTTGGGGAAGGAACAGGGAAGGGTGAATGGGGGAGAAACTACTTAAGGTGTAAGAGGTTTTACTTGGAGTGATGGAATGTTTTAGAAATAGACAAAGGTGGTCATTCTCAACACTGTGACTATACTAAATGCCACTAAATTGTTCACCTAAAAGTGGTTAATTCTAGGGACTCCTCTGGCAGTCCAGTGGTTAAGATTCTGTACTTCTGCTGCAGGAGGCACGGGTTTGATCCCTGGTCAGGGAACTAAGGGGCTTCCCCAGTGGCTCAGCACTAAAGAGTCTGCCTGCAGTGCAGGAGATGAGGTTAAGATTTCCGGGTAGGGAAGATCCCCTGAAGAAGGGCATGGCAACCAGCATTCTTGCCTGGAAAACCCCAAGAACACAGAAGCCTGGAGGGCTATGGTACATTGGGTTGCAAAATCAGACAGGACTGTAGTGACTGAGGACACATGTAGGGAACTAAGATCTTGCATACCACATGGCAAGGCCAAAAACTGAAAAAAAAAAAATGATAATATAAAAAGCTTCTGTTTTTTTGAAAAATGGTTACTTCTATTGTGTGAATTTCATCCAAATAATCTATTTTTCAATAGATTGACAGCTTCAATAATGTTCAAAGTAGGTCCTTCAAAAGACTGTTCTACATCTAAATATTTTGAGTTTTTTTAAGAAATTAAAGTAGTTATTTCATAAATGTTTTTAATAAACCAATAAGTGCATCAATAAATCAACTAATAATATCTTGGGGGAAAAAGTCCATTGTAAGAAATACAGAGAAGACTCCAAATAAATTTTCAAACAGCATAACAGAATCATTGCCAATGACATCACTGTTTTGTGTCAAACCATTACCAAGTGAAACTGAAAAAAAATTAAAATTATCCATAAATTTGCCAAAATAGTATGTAATACTATGACATAATGGTAAGTTTTTCCAAAGTATGTTACTTGTTTATATTATTTTTTGGTAATTCCTGTCCTGTCTCTACTGAAGAATGTTCTTTCTTCAAATTAAAACTAGCCAAAAACTATTTAAGAACACTAAGTGACAACATTTATCTCAGCTCTGAAGCTCAGTCAGCTGAAAAAATAAAGTTGAAAAAAGTACAATTAATTTTGTTATTGCTAAATCACAATGAAGACCATTCTAAGTTTGTTGATGATTCTGAAGTGTGCTTATATTGACAGGATATTTTCTTTTCTATTATGTGTTTTGAAGTTTCGAAGTTTATTTATGTGAAAATATTTCTCTGTTGCAAAGACTATTTGATCACTAATGAAAGTTGTTCTCTGTGTGTTTATATATCACTCAGAATCTAACCTGTTAAACAAACTACTCCAAGTGTCTAAAATAGAAGAAATCTAATATAAGGAACTGGTTACACAGAAGATAAAAGAGTGAGAAGCTACATGGATGACCAGGGGGCACTCCACATGTTAGCCATGGCAGGACATTGCTACCATCTATAAACTGAAAAGACAAAGTGAGGTGTCCAAGAGCCAAGGTTAGTTGACTAAAGCTGGAGTCATCATGAGCTGGGGGTCATGGAAGAGATAAAGCCACAATCTGAGAGAAAAGGCACACACAGAAAAGGGGAATGTTCTGTCTTGTCCTTTCTCCCCACTTTCCAATCCCTCACCAGCACATCCCACTGGGGAATCCCAGGCAGAAGTTAGCTGGTTGGCATAGAAGCCTGGGAAACAGACTTCAGGGCCAGCCCCGCTGCAACATAAGTACAAGCAGGGAAGGATGAGGAATGCATCTTAAGGCAAGATGGTCAAGCACCAACACAGAGGGCAAAACTAATGAGCGTGTGATGGGCACAATATCACGCAAACTAGAGACACGTGATCATAGACATTTAGTCTCTGACCTCAAGGGTCTCACCATCTTTTTAGGAAACAGGTTCTGTGATCATTCCTTATAGGTAAAGAGTTCAATCCTGGATATAAATTCAGCATAGATAATAATTCAAGCATTTTATTCCACATATAATGATACAGCACATTACATAGCACTTTCACACACATTATTTCCCTTCTTGAGATGATTAAAGCTTTAAGGAGTTGCTGTGATCCTGAACCCACCATGAGCTTTGATTACTCTCTCTTCATCAAATCCCCTGATTCACAGCATCATGAAGTCCAATCTGTTTTTCTCTTTATTCCTCGAATTCATCCACTTCTTTCCACCTGAGTGGAATCCTTAACCCTGAGTCTAACCAGTCTCCACCTGGACTTCTATCATTAGCTACAGATCATCTCCTTGAGTCCACCCCAGCCTCCTCCGGTTTGTTTCTCACACCGCAGTAGTGACATCTCTTAAAAAGTAAGAATATAGCAATGCTACTTCTTTACTAAAACCCCTTCGAATTCTTCCTGTCGCTCTTAAATTACAGACCAAAACTCTAATATAATCTAAACTGACCTGTAAATCTGACCTCTTTCAACCTTTATCACCACATGCCCCTTTCCCCTAAGCTCAACCACACGAATCTGATACATCATTTTTTCCTAAATGCAAGACCCCTCTGATTCCAGGGCCTTTGCATATGCTGGTCCTTCTGTCTTCCTTCTGCCTGGAATATAATCTCCATCCACCCCCTCCTCAGGCCTCACCCCATAATCCCAATTGTTATGAAGCAATAAATTGCTTTTTTATTTCTGGAAAGGATGATTTATTCATTCATTCAATAAATATTTACAACTCCTCTCACATACAATTTCTCTGCATGTGTGGTAATTTATCTCCCTACCTCTAAAATCTGTCCCATCCAGTCTTTCCTATAGAAACTAAATGCCTTATTAATATGAACAATGACAGAAATAATAAAGGCAAAAATGCTACTATTTAGAATTTTAAAGCCTTTGTGTCAGCCCAGACCATGGGAAGAACTGAGTCACTGGATTCATATATTCAACTTGGCAACAAGCACATTCTTGGTGATGTGGCTTTTGAAATCTTGCACACGGAAACAAGAAAACCTGAAACCCTTTGGCCCACGATATTATAACAAGGCCTCACCCTAATAATGAGCAGTGTTTTTCTTATTTTCTCACTAAAAGATTTCAGGAGTCCTCCTTACCTGGGGCCCTAGTGGACCTTCCAACTGTAACAGCAACACTAGAATTCTACAATAATTACCACTGCAACAAAGGGAATTCCACTCAGAGTGGAAGGATGAGTTTTAGCACTTGACCATCAGGGCTTTAGCATAGAAGGGTGAGTGCCCACTCTCCCTGTTCTAGCTCTCTGAGAAGAGGAAGTGTGGGCTGGTGTTCTCCAGGCTGCCCTCCACCTGCAGGGCTGTTGCTCTTGTGCCCATGGAGGAAGAGGGAGGGGTTCCTTTCACCCTCAAGAGAGAGAATAGACTATAAAAGAACAAAGAAGCCCCTTTTTGTCTATTCACACAATGGAAAGAATCCTGGCTTTGTAATCACACAAAAAGTGAAAACTGAAATTGTTAGTTCCCCTGTCACGTCCAACTATTTGTGACCCCATGGACTGTAGCCTGCCAGGCTCCTCTGTCTTTGGAATTTCTCCAGGCAAGAATACTGGAGTGAGTATCCATTCCCTTCTCCAGGGGATCTTCCCGACCCAGGGATTGAACCCACATCTCCTGCATTGCAGGCAGATTCTTCATCATCTGAGCCATCAGGAAAGCCTCAGGGAAGCCCAAACTAGGGCTCAAATTCACACAGACCAAGGCTCAGATTCAAGGTCTGCCACTTGCTAGCTGTGTTATCTCCTAAAGCTGCACTGCCCCATGAAGTAGCAACCAGTTACTGGGCACTATTTAAATGCAAATTAACTAAGATGACATAAAACTTAATATTTAGTTTCTTAGTTGCACTAACTACATGTCAAATCACCAGTAGTCTGGTTGCTACCAGTAGTCTGGAAAGCACAGATGAAATATATTCATTAATAGAAAATTCTACTGGACAGCAATGATCTAGAAAAAAATAATTTAATTTCTCTCTCCCTCCCTCCCTCTCTTTGATCCTCCACCTCCTCACCTCAAATGAGATCATATGTGAGATCATCTTGGACAAAATACAGAACTTGGCACAGAGTGAGTTCTCAATTCACCCTTCTATTCCTCAAGGTATATGTGTTACTTGAAGGAAGGAATAGCATTTCATCCCTTTTGTATCCCCAGTGCCTTCCTAGCATAATAGACAACTCAGAGGAGGTGCTCATATTATTATTTATTTGTGTGTCAGCTTGGATGGGAGGAGAGTTTGGGGGAGAATGGATACTTGTATATGTATGCCTGAGTCTCTCTGCTATACACCTGAATCTATCACGACATTGTTCATCAGCCATACTCCAAGAGTGGGGAGGGAAGTGGGAGTGGGGTTCAGGATGGTGGGACACGTGCACACCCATGGCTGATTCGTGTTGATGTATGGCAAAAACTACCACAATATTGTAAAGTAATTAGCCCCCAATTAAAATAAATTAATTAATTTTAAAATAAAAAGTTAAAAAATATTAAAAATAAGTAAATCTTTGTTGAACTATACAACTAACCCTTTCAAATAGAGCTCAAATTTAACTTTTCCATGCCATCACCTGAATGCAATGCATTAAGCATTAAAGAAAAGTTTTCTATGTAGTATATATAAAAATAATACATAAATTGAACAACATATCACTATTAATCAATTTTATATTAATAAAATATACTATTAATCACTATTAATTTTATTTATTGATCATGAATACAATTAATTTTATATTAATAAAAATATATAATGTGAGGAAGGAAAACTAGCTAATGATTGTCAACATTTATTCAAGGCAGTGTGATGTGCTTTGTTTACATTAAGTCTTTAATCCTCTTGAAAACCCCATAACATGATATTTTAATACACATTTGGCTGATGAAGTAACTTAGGCTCAGATTTTGGCATCACAATTCAAACCCATATCATTCTGAGTTCAAAGTGTGTGCTGTCAGTCATTATATGCTACAACCTCCCAATGATGAAGGAATACAATTATCCCTTGACTACTTCAGCAGATTCTTATGGTGATAAAATGAGATCATACATGAGAACATCCATCGTAAACTCTAAATATCCATGCAAACTGGCCTAATCTCAACATCAGAATATCAATAATCAGAATCAGAATATTAATAATAGGATAATAACACTTTGTGTGCCTCATAGACGAATTGTGAGGATTATATGGATTAATGTATTTAAACCACTTCCAATAGTTTCTGTTATATATTTAGCCAACAATATCATAATTATGACTATACCATTACTATTAAATTGTGAAGAATTAGGAATAAAAATTGCTTAGAACAGAAAAATATTCTGAATAAAAGTGAAGTCTAGTTCTCCAATACTTTTTTCTAAGTCAAAGTAAGTGAAAGGGTTTTCCTTGATCTTCAGTACAGTTCAGTTCAGTTCAGTCACTCAGTTGTGTCCGACTCTTTGCGACCCCCATGAACTGCAGCAGGCCAGGTCTCCCTGTCCATCACCAACTCCCGGAGTCCACCCAAACCTATGTCCACTGAGTCGGTGATGCCATCCAGCCATCTCATCCTCTGTTGTCCCCTTCTCCTGCCCCCAAACCTTCCCAGCATTAGGGTCTTTTCCAATGAGTCAACTCATTGCAGGGAATGGCCATGGGAGTTTCAGCTTCAACATCAGTCCTTCCAATGAACACCCAGGACTGATCTTCTTTAGGATGGACTGGTTGGATCTCCCTGCAGTCCAAGGGGCTCTCAAGAGTCTTCTCCAACACCACAGTTCAAAAGCATCAGTTCTTTAGCACTCAGATTTCTTTATCATCCAACTCTCATATCCATACATGACTACTGGAAAAACTGTAGCCTTGACTAGACAGACCTTTGTTGGCAAAGTAATGTCTCTGCTTTTAAATATGCCATCTAGGTTGGTCATAACCTTCCTTCCAAGGAGTAAACATATTTTAATTTCATGGCTGCAATCACCATCTGCAGTGATTTTGAAGCCCAGAAAAATAAAGTCAGCCCCTGTTTCCACTGTTTCCCCATCTATTTGCCATGAAGTGATGAGACCGGATGCCATGATCTTAGTTTTCGGAATGTTGAGTTTTAAGCCAATGTTTTCACTCTCCTCTTTCACTTTCATCAAGAGGCTCTTTAGTTCTTCACTTTCTGCCTTAAGGGTGGTATCATCTACATATCTGAGGTTATTGATATTTCTCCCAGCAATCTTGATTCCAGCTTGTGCTTCCTCCTACCCATGATCTTATCTATCACTTAATCAAAACTCTCATGGGAACTATTCCTCGGGAACATTTCAGTATGTGGGGGAAAAATTTTTAATCAGTTCCCAGCCCAGGGTCTCATCAATAGCCACCAGCTGTATCAGTCAATGAACCACTGGGTTCAGCTCACTCTGTCAGGTGAAGACACTGCAGGGAGAAAAGTCCTAGGTTGTCATGGCTCAGAGAACGAACCTGAAAACTGGCAACGGGGCCAACATTCCCTTCGGCAATCACAAACCAAGTTTTAGAAGTTTCTGGAAAACTTGCAGCAGTGACAGGTGGACAAAATTTCTCACTCTCTGGTCTCGTGGAGCCCCAAAGCCACTCTGTTGATAGTAAGAGAATGAGAATTAAAATTAGAGTCTATTGTTTCACTCTAACAGTATTTATTACTAACATACACACTTAGAATGATGCATCTCAAGTACATGTTCTTTCTTTTTTCATTTGAATGAGTATAAAAGACAACTCTCCAATAAAATACTGAAAACCTGGCTTAAGAGTTTAGCAGCCCTCCTCCTCCAGGCAATTCACAGAAAATAAGTGACAGGAATTCCTAGGCCATAAGACACTAAGAGTTAGACTCACAAGTAGGAGGGACTTGACATCAGAATAGGGCTATAGGAAGTGCTGGATGAAAAGTTCTATTCCTGATATAATGCGTTGAATATGATTGATAGCTGTTAAATGTGAATGACAAGAATAAGAATGTCTATAAAAGAACTCTGAAATTTTACTCAGCATTTGAGAAGACAATGGTGTTACTGGTTGAAAGAGAGTTTAACAGGAAGAAAGTGGGATATAGGAGGGAAACAGGGAGAAAACCAATTGTAGCAAACACCTCTACATGCCAAGCCCCTGAACTAGGCATTTCACAAACATCCTTTTATTTCATCTTCACTGAAATCTGTAAGGTAGATATTATCATCCCATTTTACAAATCAGGAAGTTGAAGATCAGAAAACTAATGTAAGATATGGCAGTTCTTAAATATTAAGATGCTATTCAGACTTAGGACTTTGTTGACTGAAAACTCATGATCTTGCTAAAACATCTTTATGAATTACCAAAGATATTATCATAGAGAATCCTCATTACACCTCATTATGTAGCTATTATTAGTCCCGTTTTATAACTGGGGAAACTGAGGTTCAGAGGGATGCAATAATATGCCAGTAGAACTAAATGGAGAGAGGCTAAACTCTGGAGGCAGATATGTCTTAGATTCAAATGTCAGTTTTGTT
Source organism: Antilocapra americana (assembly GCA_007570785.1). Classification (NCBI taxonomy): domain Eukaryota; kingdom Metazoa; phylum Chordata; class Mammalia; order Artiodactyla; family Antilocapridae; genus Antilocapra; species Antilocapra americana. The sequence continues at coordinate 1,407,688 of ML663577.1, forward strand.
AACGTAATACTTTCATCACCTGATGCAAAGAGCCAACTCCTTGGAAAAGACCCTGATGCTGTGAAATACTGAAGCAAAAGAAGAAGAGGGCAGCAGAGGATGAGATGGTTAGATAGCGTCACTGAATCAATGGACATGAAGTTGAGCAAACTCCAGGAGACAGTGAAGGAGAGTGAAGCCTGGCATACTGTAGTCCATGGGGTCACAAAGAGTTGGACCTCACTTAGCAACTGAACAGCAACAACAAAGTGACTATGATTTTTTAATTCCCTCCTGTCATATAGGAATCACATGCTTTGTGAGGGTCTAATGTATGAATTCTCAATACATTGTCATCATTATCCAACTTACATCTCCTTTGGGAAATTAAATGAAACAACGTAAACACATGGCACACTACCCACTACACAGTAAGTACACTTAGCTATTATCATTGCTAAGTGACAAAAACTGCCTTTGCTCTCCCATCTCTGATTCAAAAACCCACAAGAGAAGTTTTGTCCGGTCTTGCCAGCAGGATTTCCTCCATAATAAAGCCCTCTGAGTTCACTCAGGTGCAACCTGATCTCTTCTCCCCTTGACTTTAGTAACCACTGGTATTCCACCTCTCTTGACCTCCTTCTCCCCCCAGGCTCAGGGCAGAATAATATCCCTGTCCTTCCTCTGAGGGGTGTAAGGCAGCTTAAATAATTAACGGTTGTGAGGTGCTTTGAAAAGAGAGTGCAAAACACCATAAATCCAAAGAATTAATTCATAAAATCAGTGGTGGGCTTGACAATTATATATGTCATATTTGTTCAGCTGTGAGAGTGGTGTAGAACGTCAAAGTTTGGAGTGTGGTCCAAATCTCTCAAGACCAAGGATTTCCTGCAACTCTATATTGTCTGTGTTCTCTAAGACTAAGATTGTAAAATTCCAATCTCTTAAACACAGCATTAGGAATAGTTGCATTCTATTAATTTTTTTTAATTTAAAGTTCTCTACTAGTCAGACCTAACCCACATGGCAGTCTGGTTTTTGGAAAGCAAATGGTAGAACGAAAAGCACAGAAAGCTGGAGATATTAGAACGTTCTTAGAGCTCTGGTTTCATCACTCTCTGACTGGGAACATTTTAGTTCATTATATGACATATCACAGTATTCACCTCCTCCTTAGAAAAAGACTAATAATTGTTCTAGTAATTCAGTAATTCATTCATCAGAAAATTACTGAATATCTTATTCTGTGCCAGACTACTGGGCAATAGCAATCAAACAAGTCCTTGGTCTCATGGAGATCAAACTTGTGGCTACAAAAGAAGAGAAGGGTGAGGGAGGAAGGGTTGGGAGCTTGGGGTTAGTAGATGCAAACTACAACATACAGAATGAATAAACAACAAGGTCTTACTATATAGCGTTGTTGTTGTTCAGTGGCTCAGTTGTGTCCAACTTCTTGTGGCCTCATGGGCTACAGCACACCAGGCTTCTCTATATAGCATAGGGAACTATACTCAGTGAATTGAGATAAACCATAATGGGAAAGAATATAAAAAGGATGCATTTATGTGTATAACTGATTCACTTTGCTGTACAGCAGAAATTAACTCAACATTGTAAATCAACTATACCACAATAAAAATACATATTTAAAAAACATCTTGGTCTCAGTAACCCTGAAGGACAAATCAACTGATGATTGCAAATAGGGTGGGCTAAGATCTTGTCATTTCAAGTGTGATCCATGGACCGGCAGCAGCATCACCATCTGGGAGAGTTTTTTAAAATTCTGCATCTTAGTCCCACCTCAGACCTGTTAAGGTAGCACCGGCACTTTCACGAGGCCCTAAGGTATTCCTGGCTTCCCTGGTGGCTCAGACGGTAAAGCGTCTGCCTGCGGTGCGGGAGACCCGGGTGCGATCCCTGGGTTGGGAAGATCCGCTGGAGAAGGAAATGGCAACCCACTCCAGTACTCTGGCCTGGAAAATTCCATGGACAGAGGAGCCTGGTCGGCTACAGTCCATGGGGTCGCAAAGAGTCGGACATGACTGAGCAACTTCACTCACTCACTCACTCAAGGTATTCCTAAGCATGTTGAAGATTGAGATGCACTGGGCTCAGAACAACACTAAGTACAGGGTGCTATGGATAATGTAAGCTAGACAAAATATAATGTTATTGCTATCTAGCTGGGTGGGGCAGGTGGGCAGGGAAGAGAGGCTGGTGGAATTTGTGGGGCATCTGATCCAAAGGGAGGGGTATATGCAAAAGCACAGAAGTATGAATCAGCATGGCAGCTTGAAAACACTGTAAGAAGCTCAATATTTAAGCACTGGGATGGAAATTTTATCAATAAAGTGCTATTGGTCATTAGTGGTCCTTATCATTCAAGCATAACCCCTGTTAATCATCTGGGATCCTGTCTGAGATGTTTATTTTGGCATGCACTTCATGCACATCAAACTGCCTCTGAACTTCATTCAACTTTAACTGCAAGTGTTTCTGTCATGTAAATTGCAAAGGCCCTTACTGGCAAGAAATCTCCAATAGGAAGCAGAGGATCAGATTAAAACCTAACATCCGTGGCCTCTCAGATATGTTTGATGTTGAAAGAAAGAAAGAGACACAGAGTTTGGGAGGAGGGTAGGAGGAAGGAAGGAAGAGAAAGAACAAAGGAAAAGGAAAGAGGGGCAAAAAGAGAAAGAAGAAAATGCACAGTTCTTTTTGGATTAGATTTTTTCTGCATCTTCATGCCTGAGCTTTTTTTCTTCGTGGGACTTTCATCACTGGGATCTTTCATTCTCTTTGTCTTTTATTGAGTTCAACTTTATTGTTTTTGTACATAGTTTTAGTGATGCTTTGCATTTGTTCAATATATTTAAACTTGTTCAAATACCTCATGTCTGGCTCATAAGGCCTTCATGATCAGGCATTTCTAGCTTTATTCAATTGCTTTTCCCAATAGCAAGCAAAAATAATTTTGCTTCCCAGAGAATACTCAGCTCTGCCCCATTCAGTCCTTTGGAAATACTCTTTCCTCTGCCTGAGCCCCTTTATCCTCAGGAAAATCCTCATTCTTTAGTAGAAATGGTTGCCATGACTATCACCTACTTAGGACCAATTACAGGTACTCAACAATTTTTTTTTCACTCTTTTCTTATTATTGGGTTCTTTTTCCTAGGGAATGCAAACAATAACTCTAAAAACTTGCCAACCATCTTCACATTGATGTTCTCATTTTAATCTCAAACTATCCAGGATTGTATGTATCAATTATATTTAACCATGATTTGAAGCAATGATCATTATTAACTGGATTTGAATATTCATTTATTCAACAAATGTTCCCTGAGCAGCTACTATATTCTAGGCATTGTTCAGTACAGTTTATCACTCTTCTCTCTTACACTTCTGTAAAATCTGATTTAATTCTTGCCTTTTATGTTTTCAAGCTCTTAGGTTTGGTTGACCTTTGTAGTCAGCTCATCCAGCCTTTGATTCCACATAAAGAGCCCACCCAGAGCACCCTTGACTATAGTCAGCTTCTGCCCTGAACACTTGTAATTGAGGAGAAACACGTTCTCTCTCCTTTATCATAGTCAGCTAAAATCTTCCTACTGTATCTACCACCAACCAGTCTGGTTCCACTCTCTGTTCCTTCACAGAATGTCAGGGCTTGCTTTTCTTCCTTTCTTTCTTTCTTTTTTTTTTTTTTCAGAAACAGCATAGAAGCATCAAACGAAACTCAAGGATCATCTTCTACAATTTCCTCATTTCAGATGGAAGTGTTGAAACAACTTGTCAACAACAAACTGCACATTAGTGAAATGCCTGCATTGAGAATCTTCTCATTTCTAGGCCAATGCTCTTGCCCTGACAGTGTGTGGCCTCTCATTCATTCTGAATGATTTACCCAACACACCAGCCACTTATGAACATTTCATGTGTGTGTTCTTCCTGTTGTTCCTGCTAACAAGTCTCAGTCTTGACAAGACTTATTAAATAAGCAAAGATTTGTGGTTTTACTATGTCTCATTAAAAAATCAGTTGCTTCTAATTAGAGTAATTAAATTACCATTTAAATTATTTTTCCAGTTTCCATCAAGATCATGATTTTTATGGAAGACCAGCTTATTCATTCAACAGATGCATATTCAATGTATCCTATGTGTCAGGCTGAGAGTCACACAACTGAAAGAGCCATGACATCTGCTGTAGAGAAGCTCATAGCAATCAAGTTGGGAAGATATATATATATATAGATAGATAGATATAGATATATACTAATGCAGAGGTTGAGGGTATGGACTCCAGTGTCTAAAGGACCTGTAAGAGAACCTAGCTCTCCCATTTGCTAATTATATCACACTGGTCAAGTTATTTAACATCAGTAGATCTCTATTTCATCATTAGTCAAATAAGGTTATGTAATACAGTATTAACTTCAGTGTACTCTGCTGATGATTAAGGGCTTAATAAATTAAAACCATTTTTATATGGTATGTAATTACCAATTAAGAAGTGACAGGCATTATTACAATTATAATTAATGAAAATTGTGTTGGTTTAGCAAATGTTTATTATGTTTTTGCCAAGAGGCAAGCTAGTATTTATAGTTGACATGGATGGGGTCATCCAGATTGTCTTCAAGGAAGGACTTTCTGACAAGCTGTGGAGGTGCCAGCACCATCAGAGTACATTAGCTGGAAGGAGCTGCTTTGCCTGTGGTCCTGCCTTCCCCAGGGAAGCCCTATCTGGAGACCAGGCAAGGCAGAAATACGGAGGTCCAGCCAGCCCAGGCCAGGTCAGATCAACTTTAATGAGCAATATATTCCAGCACTCTTCACCAGCTCTGCCCAAACTGAGGTCCCCCTCCTCCCCATCTTGCCTCCTCACAAGGGCCCTGAACTCTTCTCTCCCCACCTGCCTCCAGAGAACCCAACTAGAAACAGTACTATAACCAAGAACATGGGTTCTGAGCCACACTGCGTAGGTTTAATTCTGCCTTCCACTCTCTGGTCTCCCTCAGGTGAGTCACTCAATGGTGTGTTTTCTTGGCTTCTTCATCTACAAAATGGAAATTAGAATAACACCTACCTCATAGAGGTGCTGTGAAGACCAAATGAGTTAATCCGTGTTAAGTGTGTCTGGAGGAATGCTGGTTGTTATCCTTTCCAACATTACCATATACTCAGCACCACACCACACCTTGGACACACAAAAATCAGTGTGTTCATTCTTGCCTGTGAGGACTTCTATCAAGTATTATGATAAATGTGTCTGTTCAGGAAAGACATTCTGTCATTGCAGAGTGAATTGTTTTATGTGATAATTCTTAATTGGGACACAAGATCCTCCTGAGGCTGAAAAAATATGGGGAGATTTAATCAGGCATTACTTCAAAAAGGAGGGGGGCACTCATGTGATGGCACAAAGAATGAAGAGAAGGTTTAAATGAGGTCCAGGTCACAGTGATATCTAGCCTACTTCAATTCTGCCCTAAACAATGGTGAAAACTGAAAGTGAAAGTGAAGTCGCTCAGTTGTGTCTGACTCTTTGCGACCCCATGGGCTGTAGCCTACCAGGCTCCTCCGTCCATGAGATTTTCCAGGCAAGAATACTGGAGAAGGTTACCATTTCCTTATCCAGGGAAACAATGGTAGATGTGAACAATAATGCCCACTGCCATCCTGCCAGAACATAAAGCGTTTTCACTTCTGCTCCCTTTCTGTTGGTTTTCACTTCCAACCTGAATTCTGCACTAGGGGATTTCTCCCATTCACAATCTTTACCAGTAGGGACAGCAAAAAATGAACATATATAGTATTAGCTCCTCTGAACTATTTTTTCTCATAAATTTTATTTATAACACAAAAAAAAGGACAAGGTTTGTTACTTGTATTTATAACCCTTTCAAAGACAGAGTAGGGTAATTATTATGTTTGATTACCATCTGTTTGACTTATGTAGTTTAATAAAACCAATAATGTGTATCTATTCTCCCAATATTCATGGGAGGTCATGGGAGCTGTAAATTACATTTAAACTAACTTGCTTAAGATTGACACTGTTACACAAAAACAAATGACATATTCAGCTTTTTTTGTTCTTTTACTGAGTCCCCATTTAAAGAACCAAATGAGAAAGAGAAGTGAGGAAGGAAGAAAACATGTGGATTTTACTCTCCTGACAAATTTAATGAAACAGAGAAAATCTTATTCCCATTTTTCATATAAGTAATGAGCCTCATAGTTAAAAAAAAAAGAGTCTGAAATGCAGTACTTGGATGCAATCTCAAAAATGACAGAATGATCTCTGTTCATTTCCAAGGCAAACCATTCAATATCATGGTAATCCAAGTCTATGCCCAAACAGTAATGCTGAAGAAGCTGAAGTTGAACAGTTCTATGAAGACCTACAAGACCTTTTAGAAATAATACCAGAAGAAAAGATGTCCTTTTCACTAAAGGGGACTGGAATGCAACAATAGGAAGTCAAGAAACACCTGGAGTAACAGGTAGATTTGGCTTTAGAGTAAAATTAAAAGCTTCTGCACAGCAAAGGAAACTATAAGCAAGGTGAAAAGACAGCCTTCAGAATGGGAGAAAATAATAGCCAATGAAGCAACAGACAAACAATATCAAAAATATACAAGCAACTCCTGCAGCTCCTTTCTAGAAAAATAAACGACCCAATCAAAAAGTGGGCCAAAGAACTAAACAGACATTTCTCCAAAGAAGACATAAAAATGGCTAACAAACACATGAAAAGATGCTCAACATCACTCATTATCAGAGAAATGCAAATCAAAACCACAACAAGCGAGAACCCTGCATGCGAGACAGCAAAAGGAACGCAGATGTATAGAACAGACTCGTGGACTCTGTGGATGAGGGCAAGGGTGGGATGATATGGGAGAATGGCATTGAAACATGTTAATTATCATATGTGAAATCAATCGCCAGCCCAGGATAGATGCTCGGGGCTGGTGCACCAAGATTTCCCAGGGGGAGGGAATCGGGAGGGAGGAGGGAGGGGGGGTTCTGGAGGGGGAGCATATGTAAACCCATGGCGGTTTCATGTCATTGTATGGCAAAACCAACACAATAAAGTAAAGAAAATTAAAAAAAAACCACAATAAGGTACCACTTTACACCAGTCAGAATGGCTGCCATCCAAAAATCTATAAGCAATAAATGCTGGAGAGGATGTGGAGAAAATGGAATCCTCTTCCACTGTTGGTGGGAATGCAAACTAGTACAGCCACTATGGAAAACAGTGTGGAGATTCCTTAAAAAACTGCAAATAGAACTACCATATGACCCAGCAATCCCACTGCTGAGAATATACACCGAGGAAACCAGAATTGAAAGAGGCACGTGTACCCCAATGTTCATCGCTGCATTGTTTACAATAGCCAGGACATGGAAGCAGCCTAGATGCCCATCAACTGACGAATGGAGAAGAAAGCTGTGGTACATATACACAATGGAATATTACTCAGCATTAAAAAAAATTCATTTGAAGCAGTTCTACTCAGGTGGACGGAACTGGAGCCTATTATCCAGAGTGAAGTAAGCCAGAAGGAAAAACAACAATACAGTATACTAACGCATATATATGGAATTTAGAAAGATGGTAACGAGAACCCTGCATTTGAGACAGAAAAAGGAACGCAGATGTATAGAACAGACTCGTGGACTCTGTGGAAGAGGGCAAGGGTGGGATGTTATGGGAGAATGGCATTGAAACATGTAAATTATCATATGTGAGATCAATCGCCAGCCCAGGGCTGATGCTCGGGGCTGGTGCACCGAGATGACCCAGGGGAAGGGAATCGGGAGGAGGAAGTAGGGGGGGCTCTGAAGGGGGAGCATATGTAAACCCATGGCGGTTTCATGTCATTGTATGGTAAAACCAACACAATAAAGTAAAGAAAATTTAAAAAAAAAAAGAATGAAGCAGGGCAAAGGCTAATAGAATTCTGCCAAGAGAACGCACTACACTGGTCACAGCAAACACCAGAGAAGACTCTACACATGGACATCACCAGATGGCCAACACCGAAATCAGATTGATTATATTCTTTGCCACTAAAGATGGATAAGCTCTATACAGTCAGCAAAAACAAGATCGGGAGCTGACTGTGGCTCAGATCATGAACTCATTATTCCCAAATTCAGACTTAAAGTGAA
>ML663577.1:1416258-1444397 GCA_007570785.1 Antilocapra americana
AAAAAAAAACCACAATAAGGTACCACTTTACACCAGTCAGAATGGCTGCCATCCAAAAATCTATAAGCAATAAATGCTGGAGAGGATGTGGAGAAAATGGAATCCTCTTCCACTGTTGGTGGGAATGCAAACTAGTACAGCCACTATGGAAAACAGTGTGGAGATTCCTTAAAAAACTGCAAATAGAACTACCATATGACCCAGCAATCCCACTGCTGAGAATATACACCGAGGAAACCAGAATTGAAAGAGGCACGTGTACCCCAATGTTCATCGCTGCATTGTTTACAATAGCCAGGACATGGAAGCAGCCTAGATGCCCATCAACTGACGAATGGAGAAGAAAGCTGTGGTACATATACACAATGGAATATTACTCAGCATTAAAAAAAATTCATTTGAAGCAGTTCTACTCAGGTGGACGGAACTGGAGCCTATTATCCAGAGTGAAGTAAGCCAGAAGGAAAAACAACAATACAGTATACTAACGCATATATATGGAATTTAGAAAGATGGTAACGAGAACCCTGCATTTGAGACAGAAAAAGGAACGCAGATGTATAGAACAGACTCGTGGACTCTGTGGAAGAGGGCAAGGGTGGGATGTTATGGGAGAATGGCATTGAAACATGTAAATTATCATATGTGAGATCAATCGCCAGCCCAGGGCTGATGCTCGGGGCTGGTGCACCGAGATGACCCAGGGGAAGGGAATCGGGAGGAGGAAGTAGGGGGGGCTCTGAAGGGGGAGCATATGTAAACCCATGGCGGTTTCATGTCATTGTATGGTAAAACCAACACAATAAAGTAAAGAAAATTTTAAAAAAAAAGAATGAAGCAGGGCAAAGGCTAATAGAATTCTGCCAAGAGAACGCACTACACTGGTCACAGCAAACACCAGAGAAGACTCTACACATGGACATCACCAGATGGCCAACACCGAAATCAGATTGATTATATTCTTTGCCACTAAAGATGGATAAGCTCTATACAGTCAGCAAAAACAAGATCGGGAGCTGACTGTGGCTCAGATCATGAACTCATTATTCCCAAATTCAGACTTAAAGTGAAGAAAGTGGGAAAAACCACTAGACAATTCAGATATGAGCTAAATCAAATCCCTTATTATTATACAGTGGAAGTGAGAAATAGATTTAAGGGACTAGATCTGATAGAGTGCCTGATGAACTATGGAAAGAGATTTGTGACATTGTACAGGAGACAGGAGCATCCTCAAGAAAAAGAAATGCAAAAAAGCAAAATGGCTGTCTGAGGAGGCCTTACAAATAGCTGTGAAAAGACAGGAAGTGAAAAGCAAAGGAGAAAGGGAAGGATATACCCGTTTGAATGCAGAGTTCCAAAGAATAGCAAGGAGAGGTAAGAAAGCCTTCCTCCTCGATCAACACAAAGAAATAGAGGAAAACCATAGAATGGGAAAGACTAGAGATCTCTTCAAGAAAATTAGAGACACCAAGGGAACATTTCATGCAAAGATGGGCTCAATAAAGGACAGAAATGGTATGGGACCTAACAGAAGCAGAAGATATTAAGAAGAGGTGTCAAGCATACACAGAAAAACTGTACAAAAAAGATCTTCATGACTCAGATAATCATAATGGTGTGATCACTCACACTCACCTACAGCCAGACATCCTGGCATGTGAAGTCAAGTGGGCCTTAGGAAGCATCACTACAAACAAAGCTAGTGGAGGTGATGGAATTCCAGTTGAGCTATTTCAAATCCTGAAAGATGATGCTGTAAAAGTGCTGCACTCAATATGTCAGCAAATTTGGAAAACTCTGCAGTGGCCACAGGACTGGAAAAGGTCAGTTTTCATTCCTATCCCAAATAAAGGCAATGCCAAAGAATGCTCAAACTACTGCACAATTGCACTCATCTCACATGCTAGTAAAGTAATGCTCAAAAGTCTCCAAGCCAGGCTTCAGCAATACATGAACCATGAACTTCCAGATGTTCAAGCTGGTTTTAGAAAAGGCAGAGGAACCAGAGATCAAATTGCCAACACATTGCTGGATCATTGAAAGAGCAAGAGAGTTCCAGAAAAACATCTATTTTTGCTTTATTGACTATGCCAAAGCCTTTGACTGTGTGGATCACAATACACTGTTGAAAATTCTGAAGGAGATGGGAATACCAGACTATCTGACCTGCCTCTTGAGAAACCTGTATGCAGGTCAGGAAGCAACAATTAGAACTGGACATGGAACAACAGACTGGTTCCAAGTAGGAAAAGGAGTACGTCAAGGCTGTATATTGTCACCCTGTTTATTTAACTTATGTGCAGAGTACATCATGAGACATGCTGGGCTGGATGAAACACAAGCTGGAATCAAGACTGCCATAAGAAATATCAATAACCTCAGATATACAAATGACTCTTATGGCACCTTTATGGCAGAATGTGAAGAACTAAAGAGCCTTTTGATGAAAGTGAAAGAAGAGAGTGAAAACGTTGGATTAAAATTCGACATTCAGAAACTAAGATCATGGCATCCGGTTCTGTCACTTCATGACAAATATATGGGGAAACAGTGGCTGACTTTATTTTAGGGGACTCCAAAATCACTCCAGATGGTTACTGCAGCCATGAAATTAAAAGACAATTTCTCCTTGGAAGAAAAGTTATGACCAACCTAGACAGCATATTAAAAACCTAGACATTACTTTACCAACAAAGGTCCATCTAGCCAAAGCTCTGGTTTATCCAGTAGTCATGTGTGGGTAGGAGAGTTGGACTGTAAAGACTGTTGATCGCTGAAGAATTGGTGCTTTTGAACTGTGATGTTACAGAAGACTCTTGAGCATCCCTTGGACTGCAAGGAGATCCAACCAATCCATCCTAAAGAAATCAGTCCTGAATATTCATTGGAAGGATTGATGCTGAAGCTAAATCTCCAATGCTTTGGCCAGCTGATGGGAAGAACAGGCTCACTGGAAAAGACTCTGATGCTGGGAAAGGTTGAAGGATGGAGGAGAAGGGTCAACAGAGGATGAGATGATTGGATAGTATCACTGACTCAATGTACATGAGTTTGAGTTAAGTCTGGGAGTTGGTGATAGACAGGGAGGCCTGCTGTGCTGCAGTCCATGGGGTCTCAAAGAGTCGGCCATGACTGAGCAACTGAACTGAAGTAAACTGAAGCAACAGTAGACTTGTGGCTTATCAAAACCTCCTGTTCAGAGGCTGTCGCTGAAGTCGAAGAGAATACAATGCTGCCTGGATAGTGCTGATCCCTACCTTCATTCCTGCCACCCTCTCAGTAGTGTCAACAGATTTTGGGAATGTACCCAGAGTTGGACATGACCTAGAGATTAAACAACAACACATACATATAAAATGCGAAGAATGAAATTTAACTTATGGCTTCAAGGTTTTATCTTATAGTCTCTTAGTTTCAACATCCATACATCAACCACATTCGGTAACTATTTGAACTAACATGCTCAACTGAGTACATTTACCACTGAGTAATTATATTAAGCACAAATTTATCTTAAAGATGTATAAATTGTTTTCATTGCTTTTCACTGAAATATGTAGTTACTTTTTTGGCATTTTAATGAAGCCTCAGAAACTTTAACTGTGTCTTCATGAAGTTATATGTTTATATATTTACAATAACTATTGAATTGTTCTGCTTTCATATTTGGATTCTTTACAAATGTATCTGCTTTGTTATTGTTGTTTGGTTGCTAAGTTGTGTCCAACATTTTTACAATCTCATGAACTGTATATGCCAGGCTACTTTGTCCATGAGATTTCCCAGGCAAGAACACTGGAGTAGGTTGCCATTTATTTCTCCAGGGAATCTTCCCAACCCAAGGATTGAACCTGTGTCTCCTGCAGTGGAAGCTGATTCTTTATCACTGAGTCACATTGTATCTGCTTTAAGAAACACAATAACATAAAATATTAATTTAGTAAAGTCAGTAGGTAAGAGAGATACACTTCTGACTCTTGGTTCAAGACTGTTCATCCCAGGCCTGGTTATTTCCATTGTGTAAGATGGATATAAGTTGTTAAGCTTTTAAGTGACTAAAGGAAGAAAAGCAAAATAGAAAAATAAGAGTGAAAGTGATGGAAATTATCTGGGTATCAGTCTAAATTGAAAATAGTTGCTATTGTGATAATAAATAAAATATATTTTCTGATTTGAAAAAATAAAGTGAAGAAGAACTAAAGAGCCTCTTGATGAAAGTGAAAGAGGAGAGTGAAAAAGTTGCCTTAAAGCTCAACATTCAGAAAACTAAGATCATGGCATCTGGTCCCATCACTTCATGGGAAATAGATGGGGAAACAGTGGCTGACTTTATTTTGGGGGGCTCCAAATCAGTGCAGGTGGTGATTGAAGCCATGAAATTAAAAGACACTTACTCCTTAGAAAGAAAGTAATGACCAACCAAGGCAGCAAATTAAAAAGCAGAGGCATTACTTTGTCAACAAAGGTCCATCTAGTCAAGGCTATGGTTTTTCCTATATTCATGTGTGCATGTGAGAGTTGGACTATAAAGAAAGCTGAGCACTGAAGAACTGATGCTTTTGAAGTGTGTTGTTGGAGAAGACTCTTGAGAGTCCCTTGGACCTCAAGGAGATCCTACCAGTCCATCCTAAAGGAGATCAGTCCTGGGTGTTCATTGGAAGGACTGATGTTGAAGCTGAATCTCCAATATTTTGGCCACTTGATGCGAAGAGCTGAATCATTTGAAAATACCCTGATGCTGGGAAAGACTGAGGGCAGGAGAAGAAGGAGATGACAGAGGATGTGATGGTTGGATGGCATAACTGATTCAATGCACATGAGTTTGGGTAACCTCTGGGAGTTGGTGATGGACAGGGAGGCCTGGGGTGCTGTGGTTCATGGGGTCACAAAGAGTTTGACACGACTGAGTGACTGAACTGAATTGAACTAACTGAATGAGGCTCATAAACAATGGAGTAGGAGAGATGAGCAATGGCTAAAACAGTCATGACCAAGATAAAGCAAACAAAAACAAGTGCTCTGCTCTGATACGCATGTTGTATGAGAGGAATTCAAAGACTGGAATCCAAAAGATCCAAGTTGAAATTGTAGGTTTGCCATCCATTGTTTGTGTGACCTTGGGCATGTTTTGAACTTCTTTAAACCTCAGTCCCTTCAACTGTAAAATGGTAGGCAGAGCAACACTAGTCTCTTAGATCTATAAGAATTAAATGAGTTGAAGGATGCAGTATTGGTTCAATATTTATTAGCTGTCCCTTTTCACTTCTCACTGTATTCCCTGGACCTCTCACTGCACCTGCAATTGAAGAGTTTCTAGGGTCACAATGTCAAATCATGATGCCCCATCCCTGTTAATTGGATCACTATAGAGAAATAACTCATAGTTAGATCCCCAGTACAACCAGCTCAGCGTCCTAATTCTCCCTTCCTGACCCCTCTGATACCACAAAGAAACCCTAACTCACTCCATTATGGACAGCTTCCTTTACAAACAGATTATAACCCAGTCTGGGTGAAAACCTGGAATTCCTAGAATCTTGGCAGTGGAAGGATTTCCTTACATACCCAGCACAGAACTTTCCCAGCATGAGTTCTACAGATCATTTGTCCCACAGGATATTAACTAATGCAATTCCAGGTATGGTATGTCTCGCTTGAGGTATCACAATGTCCATTTTCAGATCAAATGAACCAAAAAGCCTTACAACAAAGGCATGTCCTCCACTTTATTTTCCCCGCCATTTTCAAGCTCTATTATTCTCTTTTTGCAGAAGGCCTAATAACATTTTGAAGAATTGGCACTCCACAACACACATCTTCAAAGATATGGTCAAATGGCAATCCACTCCAGTGTTCTTGCCTGGAGAACCCCAGGGAGAGCAGAGCCTGGTGGGCTGCCATCTGTGGGATCACACAGAATCTGCCACGACTGAAGCGACTTAGCAGCAGCAGCAACAGATACAGAGTTAGCTTCTAACCCACAGAGACTCTTGCTAAAACTTTGAGTTCTAGGACCCAGGAGGTAAGAAGGCACTGATCATTATCTAAGTCCAACAGATGTGAGGTTCAGAGACGGGAAGTGATTTTCCCAAAATCAGTTCCCTGGGCCTCAAATCAACATTCTCTCTGTAACCACAGGGCCTTTTTGTATTAAGCCTGGGCCACAGATTGAAGTAAGTGGGTTTGCCTAGTGCATCCATTCATTCATCCATTCACTCTTTCATTTGCAAATCCTCCTGTGTGCAAGAAAAGACACTAAGTACTAAAGACATAAAGCTTTGATCTCTCCCTTCAAGCAGCTGACACTGTCATGTAAATGAAGACATACAAACAAACAAATAGAGAACTTGATCTGGTTCTACTTGCAGGGCAGTAGGCACAACAGAGAAGGAAAATAGAGAGGTAGGAGATAGAAGGAGAAGGAGGCATCTACCATGTGACTGAAGTCTGGGAAGGAGGATGGCAGAGGACATGCCAGACATAGGACGAGGCTTGTACACAAGTGTGGTGGCTCAGGGCAGGATGGGGAGCTTGGACACTTGTGACATGCCTCACTTGGCGCACGTGTGCGTGCTCAGTTGCTTCAGTTGTGTCCGACTGTGGTGTTCCCAAAGCTTGAGACCTGACATTTCCTTCCTGCTCTTGTTTATTCATTAGTTCATTCACTCATTCAGTCATCTGACAAATATTGAATAGCATTTACCTTGGGATCTGGGTATGTGGGATACATCAACGGGTCCTTCCAAGCCACCCTGCCTCTGAGCCTCTACTCATTCTCTCTTCTTTCTCTCTCCCCCTCCTTTCTTTCTCACATGTATACCACACACACACACACACACACACACACACACACACACACACACACATCCTTACTTGCATACACTCAGTAATTTCTTTCTCTTGGCTTAATGAGCAGAGTAGAGAATAGTTATTGTCCTGAGTATAAGAGATACTCTGTCAACCAAAACTCCCCCTGGCCTGATAAAACTCTCCTGTTTTTTTTTTTTTTTCTATTTTATTTTTATTTTTATTTATTTATTTATTTTATTTTATTGGTTTGCCATACAGTGACTTGAAGTCGCCATGGGTCTACATATGCTCCCCCTCCAGAACCCCTCTCCCTCCTCCCTCCCGATTCCCTCCTCCTGGGAAATCTCGGTGCACAAGCCCCGAGCATCAATCCTGGGCTGGCGATTGATTTCACATATGATAATTAACATGTTTCAATGCAATTCTCCCATATCATCCCACCCTTGCCCTCATCCACAGAGTCCACGAGTCTGTTCTATACATCTGCGTTTCTGTTGCTGTCTCGCATGCTGGGTTCTCGCTGCCATCTTTCTAAATTCCATATATATGCATTAGTATACTGTATTGTTGATTTTCCTTCTGGCTTACTTCACTCTGGATAATAGGTTCCAGTTCCGTCCACCTGAGTAGAACTGATTCAAATGAATTTTTTTTTAATGCTGAGTAATATTCCATTGTGTATATGTACCACAGCTTTCTTCTCCATTCATCAGTTGATGGGCATCTAGGTTGCTTCCATGTCCTGGCTATTGTAAACAATGCTGCGATGAACATTGGGGTACACGTGTCTCTTTCAATTCTGGTTTCCTCAGTGTGTATGCCCAGCAGTGGGATATATAAAACTCCTAGAGGGTAACATAGGCAAAACACTCTCCGACATAAACCAAAGCGGGATCCTCTATGACCCACCTCCCAGAATATTGGAAATAAAAGCACGAATAAACAAATGGGACCTAATTAAAATTAAAAGCTTCTGTACAACAAAGGAAACTGTAAGCAAGGTGAAAAGGCAGCCTTCAGAATGGGAGAAAATAATAGCCAACGGACAAACAATTAATCTCAAAAATATACAAGCAACTCCTGCAGCTCCATTCCAGAAAAATAAATGACCCAATCAAAAAGTGGGCCAAAGAACTTAACAGACATTTCTCCAAAGAAGACATAAAAATGGCTAACAAACACATGAAAAGATGCTCAACATCACTCATTATCAGAGAAATGCAAATGAAAACCACAATGAGGTACCACTTTACACCAGTCAGAATGGCTGCCATCCAAAAATCTACAAGCAATAAATGCTGGAGAGGATGTGGAGAAAAGGGAACCCTCTTACACTGTTGGTGGGAATGCAAACTAGTACAGCCACTATGGAAAACAGTGTGGAGGTTCCTTAAAAAACTGCAAATAGACCTGCCATATGACCCAGCAATCCCACTGCTGGGCATACACACCGAGGAATCCTCTGTTTTTTAAAACTCTCTGCTCTCCTGACTCCAGGCAGTTCTCACAGTTCATAAGTGCCCACTGTTCTTCCCTGGGACAGTTCCAGGGTAACAGTTGCCTTTCAAAGGGTTGTGCTTTGTTTCATGAATGGGAAAGAGTTTAGTCTCCATCCACCATGTCCACTGATACTGCAGTATTCCAGCTCCTATTCAGAATCACAGAAGCACTTCTTACAGCTCAGGCCCAGCTCTTAATAGATAAAATGTCTCTGAGATCTAAAGAAATGCCATCTACCTTGAGACAATAGATCTTTTTTTTTTCTTATGTGAATTTCCTTTGAGGAGCCACAGTATGAAGCACCAGCAAAGCACTGAGCTTGGTCATCTGAAAAAACTGAGTTAGATTTTTGAATGATTTTACCTTTCTGAGACTCAATTTATAGCATCACTAGAATGAAGATAGTCAGGCCTTCCCAATAGGCTTATTACTAGCATTCAGTAAGATAGTATGGGTAAAACCCTTGAAATATAATACAGTAGGTATGTAGTGGCTCTTCTAGCCCTCCTTTGGCTTCAACCAAAGTTGAAGTGTTTGCCTGTTGATAAATGTTCAGATCTCAAGTCTCCAAAGGCAACCAAAGGCAGAATTCACAAAGAGAGTTTAATAATTAGCTTCTTTTTCTATTTCCTTGGACTAGTAACTCATTAATGTCCCTTGCAAGCTAGATGTTACACTTCCTTGTGGATCAAATTACAATTGCTATTTATCTATGGGAAATTCCACATTTAATTCATAATTAATGAAACTAGAATTTTTTTCTCATGGTTATCCATTTGAAAGTTGAACTTCTTACCAATAGCCATGTATCCCTAAGCTGGTAACCTATGCTCTTTGACTCTGTTTTCCCAACTAATTATATATGTCATAAAAATATGATGAAG
This sequence comes from Antilocapra americana, assembly GCA_007570785.1. Taxonomy (NCBI): domain Eukaryota; kingdom Metazoa; phylum Chordata; class Mammalia; order Artiodactyla; family Antilocapridae; genus Antilocapra; species Antilocapra americana. Next base: position 1,425,456 of record ML663577.1, read on the forward strand.
AATGAATGAGAAAAATGTACATACAGCACAACTTTTTTCAATGTTATTTCCATGGTCTTTAAAATGAAAGAAAATTAAAACTCTCCCTGCCTACCATGAGTTAATGTTCAGGAAAAAAATAAATAAAAACAAACAAACAAAAGAAAATTAAAATAACAAAAAAAAGTTAGCTGTTAAATAAAGAAACATTCATTATGAATTTTATTACTCCAACTACTGTAAACTGTGTAGGAATCTGAGCTGCAAAGCTCCCCATTAAACTGTCTGCTCTTTCCTGTTTAAACAAGGCCCCTCTTGGGTCGTGGCTGCCTGAGCCTTCATGAGTCTGAATCCAGGAAGGAAGACGTTTCTACGGTAACCACTGAGGCCTTCTCTGGAGGGTCTCTGGGAGAGGCCAGGGTCTGGTGCAAGTGACAAACCCCAGTTCCCTTGATAATGCACAGAGAGGTAGCAGCCATGATGTCCAGGCATGAGCAGAATGAGAGCATTCAGGCGTGAAATCCCTTTCAATTGCTGGTTTGTTTCCCATGATGGAGAATTCACTTTGTGCAGCCCTTGAAAAATGGTCGACCTAGGCTCATTGATGTATAAATAATAAACATTCCAGGAGGAAAGATAGTTTTGTGACTTGGGAAAGGAGCTATTGACATCCCATCATCACTGGGGTCAAGGTTTTAGATCATAAAGAAGAGTCCAGCAGGCTTATTTTATAAACTGTGAAATAGATCATCAGAAGGGAGTAAGAGAACGGTTAAAGTCATATAGTGAGGAGGTTGGTATCAAAAAACATCCTAAGCTCCTGGTGAATAAGATTTGTGTTGTACAATCATGACTGTCACCATAAAGTGTGGTAAGTGCACAGAGAGAAAGCTGGACAAGAAGCAGTGGGGATATGAAAGGGGGATACTGGAGGTGACCAGATACAAAGGAGAGATAGAGCTTGAGCTGAAACTTGAAGAATGAGTAAAACTTGCTGTCATTTATTTAGGTAGCTGTCATTTATTTATGAAGGAGAAGGAGGGCAACAGAGGATGAAATGGTTGTCTGGCATCACTGACTCAATGGGCCTGAGTTGGAGCAAACTCTGGGAGATAGCAAAAGACAGGGAAGCCTGGCATGTTGCAGCCCATGAGGGTCAAAAAGAGTCAGACATGACTGCACAACTGAACAACAACAACAACAATGTAGCATTTGGGCTTGCCCAGTGGCTCAGCTGGTAAAGAATCTGCCTGCCAATGCAGAAGGTGCAAGAGACATGGGTTTGATCCCTGGATCAGGAAGATCCCCTGGAGAAGGAAATGGTAACCCAATCCAGCATTCTTTCCTGGAGAATCCCATGGACAAAGGACCCTCGCAGGCTACAGTCCATAGGGCCACAAAGAGTCGGACATGACTGAAGTGACTTAGCATGCACGCATGTAGCATTTATGTATGACAATGTGCTAGACACTTTCTATGCATCATCTCATTTAATCTTCACAAGAGTGCCTAGAGAGGTTAGTAACTTTCCCACAAAGCTAGTAGATGGCAGAGTTAAGATTCACATCCAGGTCAATCTAATTCCTATACCCAGCTCTTTGACTATTGGCATACTACCTTCCATAAATAAGTGCAAGAATCTAGTGTGTGGGTAAGTTGGGGGCAGTGCTCTGGGCAGGAAAAAAACCCAGCACAAGCAAAAGCATGAAGTTACAATGCGTGTTTGATCTGGCACTTATCAATGCTTAGAGGTGCTACCAATCTTCCACAGCCTCGTCTAAGGATATGTGAGCCTCGGTGTTGCTTCTGACTAACGGCCTGCCATAGTGAGACCATCTGACGCTTACCCAATAATAAAAATCCACACAAAACTGGTGGACTGGATAAAGCCCCTACATCCTCCATAGACATCAGAACAGTAAAAATCAGTTAGGAACCACTTTCTCTTTTACAACTCACTTTTACAGCCTGTGGATTTCTAGAAGCTCTCATCATTTGGGTCTCCTTTTACTCTGGACACTCAGAGTAGAAACAATTTCCATCTCAGCTTCTTTCCGTGGGGACATGCTGACCCATGATGCTTCGAGTCAAAGTAGTTCCAGTTCAATAAAACGGCTTTCATGGAAAATCCATGGTGGAGCTTGGTGGAAAAAGTGCCTGCCCATGCCAAACACAGTGAAAAATAAAGTTATCCAAATGTCAAGGCCAAACTGGCCACGCAGCGCTAGGAGCTATCCAGGTCATAAGAGCCAACATTAAATGCTTGCTCTGCAGGTACTCTTTAAAAATATATATATTTATTTTTAATTGAAGGATAATTGCATTACAATATTGTATCAGTTTCTGCCATACATCAGTATGAATCAGCCAGAGATGTACATATGCCCCTTCCCTCTTGAACCTCCCTCCCATGTCCCACCCCTCTAGGTTGTCGCAGAGCACTGGTTTGAGTTCCCTGAGTCATACAGCAAATTCCCACTGGCTTTCTGTTTTACATATAGTAGTGAGTGTTTTTATTCTACTCTCTCATTCATCACACGCTCTCCTCCTAACCACCCCCACCACATCCACAAGTCTGTTTTCTATGTCTGTGTCTCCATTGCTGCCATTCTGCAGGTACTCTTTATATAGAGGTTCTTATTCTCTCCACAATCCCTCTTTGCCTCTGTACAGAGGAAGGATCTGAGTCTCAGAAAGGTTTGATTGCTTTTCAGAGATCATATGGAATATTCATACCCAGGACTCTCTGAGCCCCAAACATCCACTTTTATACATCACTTCAAAATCATCAATCTAGTAGCTGATTGGAATTATCATAATTTTGCCACTATTTTGCTCTGGGTTCCACTATTTTGCTTTGGATGTCCACTGGTTAGCATATTTGTCGATGCTTTGGCAAGAAAGTACCTCTGTGTCCCAGGTTCTTCATTCTGTAAGCTAGCCAGTCACTGACTATTTGCAAGGGCCAATTACATGCAAAGTGCTGAGGCTAATGGGGTGAGCAAAAAGCAGAGACAAATCTTCATGAAATGCCCTCACACTGTAGTGGGTGCTGTGAAGAAGTGGCACAACAAGCCATGAGTAGATGAAATGAGTGGGGAACAGGATTTGGTGCTTCCATTAACGTCAGAGGACTCCCCCAAAGAGGTTCCTGGGCAAGACTGGGTAATAGTGCAGGTGAGGGAGATAAGCTGGAAGGACTGATAAAAACCAAGAGAAATAGGGACGAGTAAAGCAGGCAACCATACAAGAGAGATTCAGTATTACAGTCAAGTAAGCCACGAAGCTGAAAGCAAAGAGGAAGTGGAGTTCACCTGTCTGAGGGCAGGGGTAGCTGGTACACCTTCAGGAGGTAGAGATGTCTAAGCTGAGAACTGAGGCTACACCAGAGTCCCACAGAGAAGGGGCTGTTTGGTGCGTGCAGAGGAAACAGAACACACACAAACCCAATGGCAAGAGAGCATGTGATTTGTCTGGGGAACTGCAAGTGCTTGTATGTGTCGTAGGGACTAAGAGAACAAAGATACGTCCAGGATGAGGGAAAGGATGCTAAAGGGAGCAGCACTGGTGCTGAATAAAAATAGTACTGAGGAGCATTATCCTGATGGCAAATGTGCAGTCAGGGTATGGGATGTGTCCCGTGGATATTAACAAGGCAGATGCCAGCATTATAAAAGGGGAGAGAAATGCAGAAGAGGAAAGGAGTCAGAAAAGGCACTGATGTTTATTGAGCACCTACTAGCTGCCAGATACAGTAAGGTAGAGATACATTCTATAGATGCACCAACCAGTTCAGTTCAGTCACTCAGTAGTGTCTGACTCTTTGCGACCCCATGAATTGCAGCACGCCAGGCCTCCCTGTCCATCACCAACTCCCAGAATCCACCCAAACCCATGGCCATTGACTTGGTGATGCCATCCAGGCATCTCATCCTCTGTCTTCCACTTCTCCTCCTGCCCCCAATCCTTCCCAGCATTAGAGTCTTTTCCAATGAGTCAACTCTTTGCATCAGGTGGCCAAAGTATTGGGGTTTCAGCTTCAACATCAGTCCTTCCAATGAACACCCAGGACTGATCTCCTTTAGGATGGACTTGTTGGATCTCCTTGTAGTCCAAGGGACTCTCAAGAGTCTTCTCCAACACCACAGTTCAAAAGCATCAATTCTTCAGCACTCGGCTTTCTTCACCGTCCAACTCTCACATCCATACATGACCCCTGGAAAAACCATAGCCTTGACTAGATGGACCTTTGTTGACAAAGTAATGTCTCTGCTTTTAAAGATACACCAGAAGGTGACACAAATCGGCTGTGGGCACACTCACTTCATTCTTTTTCCTTGATTCCTGGGACTGTCTTGTGCCTCTATTTCCAAGGGCTTCCTCATCCCTCCGGAATATTACCCAAGTGGGTGATTAAGATCGGCATGAGTCAGGACTCTTATCTGTAAATGACAAGAATCAAAATTCAACTAGCTTAGGTATGAGACATAGTAGCTACATCAGAATTAAGGAAATGTTTAGCACTAGGGAATAAGAAGGGCAGGAGTTCACCTGGGCCTCAGAAACTACGAAACTCACTAGGACCCTCTGTCTCTCCTCTGTAACCCTCTACCCACAAGCTTTATTCTCTCTTACTACCAACCATTTCCTTCTTCCATATTAACAGGAGCTTGGTCACCCATAGTTCTGGGGCCTTCCACTACAGAAGGACATGCTCTTTGTTTCAGTTTTTAAATTTAGGGAAAGATTTCTGATTGGCCCAGTTTGGGTGGTGTCCACTCATCAATCAATCAGCCACAACCAAGAACACAAACATGGCTACCAAGGGATCACCCATGTGATTTGGGGGTCATTCTCCCAAACTCTTGGTGCATCAAGAAGCCATTCCGAAGAGGATCTACTAAAGTCATAGCAATATTTGCCATTAATAAGATATTTAAGGCATGGCAGCCTCTGAACATTGTTCACATTGTTCTTTGTTAACCTTATTTGATTCTCCCAACAACCATGAGAAGCAAGGATATCTAACTTATATATAGGAAAGCTGAAGCTCATAGAAGCCTATTGATTTGTTCAATGTCCCACAGCTAGGAAGTGGTTGAGCAAAACTGAATCCTGGACTGACTCCAAATCCATGCCTTTAACTCAACCTAATTACACTTACTTTGGCTTCCTTGGGAACTAAAGTGAGGGTGGTAAAATCCAGGAGTCCTGGGATCCACCTCAGCACTGTCGAGCTGTTTGGCCTTGGACAAAATCCCTAAGCTCTCCAGTTTTATCGTGTGCAAAATACAGATAACAAGTACTGCTCGCTAACCTTTATAATAGTAAGATTAAGAGAGACTGAAAGTGAAAGAGCTGAGAAAAGAACTTCATGCTAATGAAGGTGAGGCTTCATTATTGTTTTATTCCTCCAGATTCCCATATGCCATGGTTTTGAAACATCCTGTAAAGCAAAATCTGTTCTTTGAAATAAGAGTATGTTTGTGAAGAGCCAATAGACAGACCTGAATATTTTACACTATTTTTTTTTAATAACTCCAGATTGACAGACTTGAACTGAGGAAACAAAAACAGAGTTAATTTATCCTGGATCCAAATGTTAGGCTCCCCTTGTTTTTTTTCAAAACAGACATTAATTTTGTTCCTCTGGATTCCTTCTGTACTGACACCACCTTCCTTTCGGCTTACTTTTTCTTTTCACCTGTTCCTGTGACATGAGATTATAATTGGTTTCTGCTGAACTTTCTCTTGCTGTGATGTACTGATTAACAAAGAAAATTAAATCTTCCTTTCATTTAGCCAATGAGTTCTGCCCCACTGCAATGTCTCAGATGGCAATCCTTTAAGGAACGAACTATGGTTCTGTGGAATAATTTCCACCCTTAGGAAATAACTGCAAGGTTCTATCGGAAGCCTTTGTCAGCCAACATTATCTTTATGGCCCATCAGCTGCAAATTTGCCCAAACTAGAAACTGTGGCGTAATCCTCCTACTCCTAAACCCACACAAGAAGTCAGGCTCTAGGCTGGGTGATGGACTTCCCCAGCCAGCCTCCTGTCTGGGTCCCCTTCCACTCTATGTCACAGCCTCAGCCCAGGCCTTCACATTTCCACCCTGGGACTATTTAAAAAGCCTCCTAATCAGTCATTCACTTCTACAATGGTGCCAGGGTGATCTTCATAAAACAGAGACTCTGACCACATCAGCCCTGCTGATCACCTTTCTGTGGCTTCCTATTTGATAGATAATATGGTTCTCCATGGGCTTCCCTGGTGGCTCAGATGATAAAGAATCTGCCTGCAGTGCAGGAGACCTGGGTTCAATCTCTGGGTCAGGAAGATTCCCCTGGAGAAGGGAATGGCTACCCACTCCAGTATTCTTGCCTGGAGAATTCCATAGACAGAGGACCCTGGCAGGCTACAGTCCACAGGGTCACAAAGAGTCAGACATGATTAAGCGACTAACACTTTCACTTTCTTAAGGTCCTCTGTAACTTGACCTCTGTACATCCTTCTAGCAGCATCCCATTGCCACCCTGGCCTACACACCATCTGGATCCACCTTCCTCATCATGACAATGATACTTAGTAACACTTCTATCTTTTATTGCATGTCTAAGTCTGTAGAACAATTTTTCACAAATTCTCAGAAACATCCTACAAGATATTTTATACTTTTATTATACTCAGATTCAGACACTCAAAGAATCTGCCCAGGATCACACAGCTGATCTCACAGGTGGCAAACTTGAGACCCAAACCCAGGTCCATCTGATTCCCAAACTCTTTGTACTCTGCCACATGAACATTCTGAAATACTGGCAGTTCTCTGAATGAACCATGCCCTTTATACCCTACCATAATCTTTGCAGTCACTCTTCCTACAGCCTTTAATGCTCTTCCCTTTCTATGACTGGCTGGCTGACTGCTACTCATGCCATAAAGTGAAAGTGAAGTTGTTCAGTTCATGTCTGCCTCTTTGCGACCCCGTGGACTGTAGCTTACCAGACTCCTCAGTCCATGGGATTTTCCAGGCAAGAGTACTGGAGTGGATGGCCATTTCCTTCTGCAGGGGATTTTCCCAACCCATGGATCGAACCCGGGTCTCCCGAGTTGTAGGCAGGTGCTTTACTGTCCGAGCCATCAGGGAAGCCCACTCATGCCATAGGTTTGTCTCAAATATCACATAGGGCTTCCCTTGTGGCTCAGTTGGTAAAGAATCTGCCTGCAGTGCAGGAGAACTGGATTTGATCCATTTGGGGTCCAGTTGGGTTGGGAAAATCCCCTAGAGAAGGGAAAGGCTACCCACTCTGGTATTCTGGCCTAGAGAGTTCCATGAACTGTATAGTCCATGGGATCACAATGAGTCAGATGCGACTAAGCGACTTTCACTTTCACATCACATTGGGGTGAAACTCTGAGCAACTGCAGATGCAGAGATAAAGAAAGAAATAGAACCAGACTGGAAACCAGGAAACTAGGTGAGTCTCTACAGCTCTATTCACAAGCTTCCTTGTATAAAATCTGGATAATAACTCTGCTTGCCACCTGGAGTTTCGAGGAGGATCAAATGGGACTTTATATTTGAAACCACTTTGCAAACTATCAAGCCCCATATAAATATGTTATTATTAATTGTTACATTAATTAAGTAATTAAATCTCAGCTATAATAATGAACCTTAAAAATACCTGTTAATGGCTATTAATCAAAATGCAGGCTGAGAGTTAATTACACTAATTGAAATTGTCAGTAATAATGATAATTGGCCCTGATACTGAGAAGTGGTCCATGGGGCATGGATTCACATGAAACTGGGAAGTAAATAACACAAGCGAGAGTTGGCAAAGGGACCCAGAAGCAGGCTAATAACAAAACAAGCTGATGAGCCACACTATTCTCAGCTGAGAGTGCCGCCATGCTGAGGGAAAAGGGATTGATAAACACCAAAGCCACCTAGTTTTATATGAGTATTTGGTTTGCAGTGGTGCATATAGTTGTCTGTGTACATCTCTGGGTGGTAACACCTTCATATTTAGCTTCACCACATTAAACTACATGTGAATCCATCATCATGCTGTTCTGTAATACCACCTACTCGTCAATCCTTAAGGAAATCAACCCTGAGTATTCATTGGCTGAAGCTGAAGCTCCAATACTTTGGCCAACTGATGCAAAGAGCTGATTCATTGAAAATGACCCTTAGGCTGGGAAAGAGTTGAAGGCAGGAGGAGAAGGAAATGACAGAGGATGAGATGGTTTGATGGCATCACCAACTCAATGAACATGAGTTTAAGCAAACTCTGGTAGATGGTGAAGGACAGCGAAGCTCAGTGTGCTGCTGTCCATAGGGTTGCAAAGAGTCAAACACGATTGAGCAACTGAACAACAACAATCACATCACCATATCTCCTGACAAATCCAAGATTCTTCATGGCCTGATTCATGGCCTCTTGCATGAAGACTTTCTGGATTTTTCCTGGGAGACTAGGGATGTTGAATATATATTTATATTGTATTCATATTTCTGATCTCCTTCACCTCTGTAAGCCTCCCCTTGGAATTTACAGTCCCAGTCCATCACTCACTAGCTGAGTTTCAAGATGTGACTGAACATCTCTTTTATATTAACTAAATGAGGATAATAGCAGCATGGACCCGGCAGGATTGTTTTGAGAATTAACTAAGGAGTCTAAGTCTTTTAGAATAAGATTAGACACATAGTACCATTACTGTTCATCATTATTAATACCATTATTGTTGTTGTAATTATTTGTCTCTATATCCATCACTCTGCCAGACTGTGAGCTCCTTCTCTTTGTGTCCCTTCCTCCTGGACTTACTACATAATAGCTGCCCCTTTCATTGTTGATGTTACAATGGAAATGGATGAAGGATATTCTTGAGGAAACTGTAGACAAGACTAAGGGCAGTGAGCTGGAAAATTCATTGACCATGAAATCATATTTGATTTAAATCTTGGCTCTGCTACTTGTTTAGACATTGGTTTTGTGCAACTCACTTCCCCTTTTAGACTCAGTTTTCTCATCCAGAAAATAGAACCAGTAATCTCTGGCCTAGTTCCTTCCATCATGGGGTTGGAATAAGGACACAGATGCGAAAATGCTTTGTAAACTGAAAGGCACTAATCAAATATAAAATATTTTATTGTTATTAGAACCATCTGGAAGTTGTTTGGAGTTATAAATTGATAGAATCAGTCAGCACCTACTTGACTTACACAAAAAGCAGTTGTTATGCTTGGGTATTTTCTAAGCCCTTAACCCTATGGATATTCCAAGTCTTTTCTCCAAATTCATGCCCAATTTGATACTGTTCAAGTTTATTTTCCCAAAGACTGAGTAACAATAGGAATTCAAAATATAGCTAAGGCTGAAACTTCACTCAAGATTTCAGTTTCTATTTCCCTTAAGGAAATTTCTAGAGTTCTAGCTCATAACTGAGTTATTAAATGCAGCTCAATGCACAGGGCATCTCAAGGTAAAGGGAAGCTCAGCCTTAGAGGCTACTTTAAGGTAATGGGAAGTTTAAGATGGAGAGTAAATTGCAAAACAAGAAAGAACTATAGAGATGGCAAGAACACTGGACTAGGAGTCAGAAACCCTAAATTCTGACCTAGCTCTATAGACTTCTAGTTTGAACATCTTCTCTATCTGGGCTTTAGTTTTCTCAGTAAAATGTGGATAATCTCTCCTGGTTTCATTAACCTTTGCCATAGAGCAAATCACTTCAAAATTCAGTGATGTAGAAAAGCAAGAGCTTGTTTCCCACATTTCTGTGGGCTGGTGGGTAGTTCTGTTCATCTTTTGGGGCCCACTCAAGGAGCAGCATTCAGTTAAGGAGTCGGCTGGGACTTGGGCCCCATGGACACAGTTAGGACTGTGAGCCTCTCTTTCTGTACAGGGTCTCACACACTTATGGTGCTAGACTGGGCCTCCTTACATGGCGATGCCATTTCAGGAGAAATAGGATTGTAGGGGTGCTTAAAGTATCATCTCACACAGAGTCACTCTCCTCATATTCTGTTGGTCAAAACAAGTTATAGGGTCAGCCCAGACTCACAGATTAGGGAAATAGACTAGACCTTTGATGGGATGAAGGCAAAGTGAAATTACAAAAAGGGACATTGTTACAGAGAGGCATAATTCATGGGGATTCATGGATGTGGGGACAGGGAGCTGTTTGTACCAATCTAACACACATCTGTCCTGCCTCCAGGGCTATTTGCAAACATCTAAGCTAATATAATTAGAGATACTTTGTAAAGGATAAAGTGCTATGTCATACAGATGGAAGAGCATTCAGCTTTTGTTCTATTATTTGTATTCATATTATTTAACTGATTTCAAGATGATCTGGATTAAGATTTCAGATTTCAAGTCCCTGTTAGTTAAGAAAAGTATATGAGAATATAAGGAGAAGCATCCCGACCAGTGATACAATATCATTGTTCTGCAGTCTATCATGAATTAGTGGATGCAAACTTCAAGCATCCATGGCTTTTCACATGACAAAACCCAGGACAATTTGATCTTATATGTCTACTGAGGAAGAATGGATTACCTAGGAAGCTCTCTTGCTAAATGAAAAAAAAAAATATGATCTTTGATCTGACCAAGACTTTAGTTCAACTATCAATTTTCAGGAAACTCAGAAGACAAAGGAACATGTTAAGCCATCTCACAGAAGTGCCATCTGCAAACTCAGACAAGGAAAAACCACTTTAGGAAAACAACCTGGTTTTCTCAATAAATAAATTATGAAGGTGAAAAAAAGAGGTGGGGAAGAAGCACATGCATTAAGAGAGACTGATAACAATGTGTGGAGCTTATTTGAATCCTGATTCAAATAAACTGTTTTAAAAATTACGACATTTTTATCATTTGGGAAATGTATAAACTGACAGGATAATGAAATTAAAAAATTAAAGCTATGTTTAGGTGTGAACTGTTATTACAGTTATATATTTTTAAAAGACTCCTTAGACTTTAGAATACATATTGAAATATTTTCTCGTGATTTGATATCATTTGTATGTTTGTATGTGCATGCTCAGATGCTCAGTCATGTGCAATTCTTTGCAACTCATTGGACTATAGCCCACGAGGCTTCCCTGGCCATGGGATTTTCCCAGCAAGAATACTGGAGTGGGTTGCCATTTCTGCCTCTGGGGATCTTCCTGACCCAGGGATCGAACCTGCATCTCCTGTTTTTCCTGCATTGGAAGTAGATTCTTTACCACTAAGCCACCTGGGAAGCCTGAGCTGATATTATAGCTAAGATTTACTAATATAGACTGGGAACAGGTGGGTAGGGCTAAACATGAAACAAAAATATCCATGAATTGATAACTGTCTAATCTGGGTGATAAGTATATGGGCATTGATTATTCAGTTCAGGCTACATTAGTATATGTTTGAAATTCTTCATAAAATTTTTTAAATAGTTGGACAAGAAGTCAGATAGCCCTGGGTTCCACTAGCAGCCCCCATATCTCTTCTCTTTAACCATATGTTCTGTAGAAGTTCACTTCACTTTTCTGAGCTTCCATTTCCCTAAAAATAATGTAGAGATAATCTCCTTTCATTATTTTCAAATGATACTCTAAGGCACAAATGAGTCCATGAAGATGAAAACACTTTATAAACCATGAAAGGCTATAAATATGCTCAGAATAGTTTTTGTTACTATCACTATTGACCTAAAAAATAATTTAGATCTTTTGGGCTCTGTCTTTCCCTTAGTAACAGTATCTCTTCATCCTTAGCCTGCTCCCATGTGAAATTAACCACAGAAAATTTAGAAAGCTTTTGGGCACTGGTTATGAATTTGACAAAGGGTCTGAAGATAATTTTTTAAATGTCATATTTTGCCTTTATCTCAAATCCAAGTGGGAAGAATTTCTGCTACTGGGTGAAATAACAGGGACTGTATTTACCCTCCTGCTGGGTACAACCAAGAAATAGACTATATATATGTTATTCACAAGAGGTTGCAAGAATACACAGAACTATACAAAAAAGATCCTCATGACCCAGATAACCACAGTGGTGTGATCACTCACCTAGAGCCACACATCCTGGGGTATGAAGTCAAGTGGGCCTTAGGAAGCATCATTATGAACAAAACTTGTGGAGGTGATGGAATTCCAGCTGAGCTATTTCAAATCCTAAAAGATGATGCTCTGAAAGTGCCACACTCAATATGCCAGCAAATGTGGAAAACTCAGCAGTGGCCACAGAAATGGAAAAGGTCAGTTTCCATTCCAATCCCAAAAAAGGCAACACCAAAGAATGTTCAAACTACTGCAAAATTGTATTCATCTCACACACCAGCAAACTAATGCTGAAAATTCTCCAAGCTAGGCTTCAACAGTGCATGAACTGAAAGCTTTCAGATATTCAAGCTGGATTTAGAAAAGGGAGAGGAACCAGAGATCAAATTTCCAACATCCATTGGATCACAGAAAAAGCAAGAGAGTTCCAGAAAAACATCTTCTTCTGCTTTATTGACTATGCTAAAGCCTTTGACTATGTGGATCACAACAAACTAAAAAATTTTTTAAGGAGATGGGAATAGCAGACCACCTTACCTGCCTACTGAGAAACATGTATGCAAGTTAAGAAGCAACAGTTAGAACTGGACATGGAACAACAGACTGGCTCCAAGTTGGGGAAGGAGTACATCAAGGCTGTATATTGTCACCCTGCTTATTTAACTTATATGCAGAGTACATCTTGCAAAATGCCAGGCTGGATGAAGCATAAGCTGGAATCAAGATTACCAGGAGAAATATCAATAAACTCAGTTACACAGATGACACCACTCTCATGGCAGAAAGTGAAGAACTAAAGAGCCTCATGATGAAAGTGAAAGAGGAGAGTGAAAAAGCTGGCTTAAAACTCCACATTAAAAAACAAGGATCATGGCATCCAGTCCCCCTTATTTCATGGGAAATAGATGGGGAGACAATGGAAACAGTGAGAGACATTTTATTTTGTGAGGCTCCAAAATCACTGCAGATGGTGACTGCAGCCATGAAATTAAAAGACACTTGCTCCTTAGAAGAAAAGTTATGACCAACCTAGATAGCATATTAAAAAGCAGAGACATTACTTTACCTACAAAGGACCATATACTTAAAGCTATGATTGTTCCAGTAGTCATGTGTGGATGTATGAGTTGGACTGTAAAGAAGGTTGAGCACCAATGAATTGATGCTTTTGAACTGTGGTGTTAGAGGAGACTCTTGAGTCCCTTGGACTGCAAAGAGGTTGAACCAGTCAATCCTAAAGGAAATTAATCCTGAATATTCACTGGAGAATTGATGTTGAAGCTCCAATACTTTGTCCATCTGATGTAAAGAGCTGACTCATTAGAAAAGACTCTGATTCTGGGAAATATTGAAGGCAGGAGGAGACAAGGATGACAGAGAACAAGATGGTTGGATGGCATCACCCACTCAATGGACACAAGTTTGAGCAAGCTCTAGGAGATGGTGAAGGACAGGGAAGCCTCGCGTGCTACAGTCCATTGGGTCTCAAAGAGTCAGACATAACCGAATGACTTAACAACAGCAGCATATTGTTTGCATATATATATATATATATATATATATACACACACACATACATACATACACATATAATTATATATGCATATGTTTACATATATTTACATATACATGAGAATGACTTTTAAGGAACTGAGTATCAGCCCAAAAGGATAGTGGTCACTGATGTGTAAGAAGCAAACAAGTTGAGTCTCACAATTGCCTTGGTTTCCTGCTTCACTTGAGACAGACCCCAAAAATGGGAAAAAATGATATTCAGATTGGATGGGAAGAAGTGAAGCTGACTTTAGTCACAGATGACATGATCATCTGTATAGAAAATCTAATAGAATCTACAAAAAAAAAGAAAAGAAAAGACTATTAGAACTGAGTGACTTTAGCAGGTCTATAATGATCAATTATGTATCTTTATATTAGCAGTAAAATATCAGAAGTTTTACATTTTAAAAATACATCATTGTCAATAGCATAAAAATATGAAATATTTAGTCATGAATCTGAAAAATCTGTGAAATATCTATTCATTGAAAAATGGTAAAACATTGCTGAAAGATGTTTAAGAAAATCTGAGTAAATGGTGAGATTACTAAAATCATATGCTGGAAAACTCAATCCCCAATATTAAAGCTATTCTCCCCAAATTTATGGATAGATTCAATGCTATCCAAGTCAAAATACCAGCAGAATTTTTTAAAATAAATTTACAAACTGATTCAAAAATTCATATGAAAATTCAAACGATCTAAATCAGCCAAAAGGACTTCTAAAAAGAACAAAGTTAGACAACTTCCACTATCTGATTTTATCTGATTTCAAGACTTATTAGAAATTATATTAATCAAAACAGTTGTGTTGGTATGAAGATAGACAATAAGCTCAATGGGACAGAATAGAGTCCAAAGATACAAGAAGATTTTTAATACAATGATTTTTAATACAAATGCAAAGACTATTCTGTCAAAAAGAGTAGTCTTTTCAACAAATAGTTGCAGATTTGGATATGCTTGTGAAAAATAAATAAATAAATAAATAACAACTTTCAATCTGTTTTTTGTTCCATAAACAAGAATTAACTCTAAATGGACCACAGACCTACATGTAAAATCTTAAACTATGCAATTTATAGAAGAAAACATAGGAGAAAACCTTTGTGACCTTGAGCTAGTGAAGGTTTCCTGGGACCCAGCATAACAAGCACAATCTACAGAAAAATGAAGTGGATTGAAGACAGGAGGATCCACTCTGCTGGTGACTTCATTACCAGATGGTCATTCAGGTTCTGGTGAGAAAGGGAAGAGTTTAATGAAAGTTCCTATGAAGATCTGTGAAAAAATTCCACTCATGTAGGTTTTCTGAAATTCCTTGGAGACAAAAAGGCAATATCTGAAAAGATCAGTTCCATTTTAGTTCCTTTTTTATTTTAAGACCCAACCTAAAACTTCCTTTTTGTTTTGTTCTGTCTTAGCATTTGCCACCACCAGCCCCCATCTTCCCCCTTAGACTTCTTTCTCTGCCTTTTGAGAATTGGGGAACTACTTGCAAACTTCCTCTGGCCTCCAATACCCTGCTCCATCATTTTTACATAACCACTGTGCAACCACAGATGAGATATTAAGACTCTCTATGTCTCTGTTTATAAAAAGCTTTTGGGGGACCCAGTCTATAAGATCTATTTAGCCTTGAGCTTTATATTTTATGCTTTCCAAGAAGAATGATTTAACAATAAAACAGCATGAACAAGATTTGTTTTTTCGCTTTAACAGTAGATAGTACCCAAGAATAGGTGTGATTGTACCCAAGGATAGGTGTGATGAGTGTTATTGCCCAGATGAATAATTCATAAACTACATTGGAATGAAGTTACATTGGATTTAGACAAATTCTGGGGTGTCTGTTAAATAGCCACTCATATTTCCTCTTGGCTCATGCTTTCATTCATTCATCAACTAATATTTACTAACCACTTACTATGCCTCAGGTACTTTTCTGGCTATTAAGATGCAGGGTTCACATTTTGGCAAGTAAGACCAACAAAATGTTTCCCACTACAGTGTCTGTATGCCTCTGTGGCTTCCTCCTGGGACAGCCTTCCCCTCCTCTCTTCATCTGGCCAACTTCTATTCTTCATTCAAAGAACCCAAATGTGACTTCTATAGAGAGAGTTTGCCTCCCATGAACTGAATGAAGTCCTCCCATTACTTATTTCCTTGAGTCGCTCTACTCTTTTTCCTTCCCAACCCTTAACAAAATCTAGGACCATTTTATTTCTCATTGCATTTCTCAGCATATGTGGCACAGTCCTTGAAAGGAGCAGTTGCTTAACCAACATATCTACATTACCATGTGTAAAACAGAGAGCTAGTGGGAAGCTACTGCATAGCATAGGAAGCTCAGCTTGGTGCTCCATGGTAACCTAGATGGGTGGGATGGGGGCAACAGAGGGAGGTTCAAGAGGGAGGAGATATATGTATACATAAAGCTAATTCTTACTGTAGTACAACAGAAACTAACACAACGTTGCCAAGCAATTGTACTCTAATAAAAAAGCAAATAATAATAAATAATAGAATAAAGCTAAAATCATCATAACAACACTT
Source organism: Antilocapra americana (assembly GCA_007570785.1). Lineage (NCBI taxonomy): Eukaryota > Metazoa > Chordata > Mammalia > Artiodactyla > Antilocapridae > Antilocapra > Antilocapra americana. The sequence goes on from ML663577.1 coordinate 1,441,628, forward strand.
TAAAAATACCTGTAAGCTAACTGAATGAACCAATGAACAGATAAAGGGCACATAAATGGATGGGAACAAGGAGGTTGGAATGGCCTCCTAGAATTATTAGGTCTTTAGTGTGGTCAGGATTTAGGTGGGTGGAAGGTGAAGAAAATGGACAAGCAGATGCCTCATTTCCAGTTCATGATCTCTTATCTGGGAAACAGTCTCCAAACAGGTCTCAAAATTTCTGGTCTCTTTAGTTTTTCAGGCTAAGAGTTATCATACTACAAAGTCAGTTATATGACATCACTTAACATCTCTAAAATGCAGTGGACACCCTACTGAAAAATAGTCAAATTCTCCTGCATGGCACTATCCCCTCCCCGCAAACGATCTGGCTTTCAACACTTTGTCTGTATGTATTCCCCAGTAAATTCATCCATAATGAACAGGCCATCCCCCACTGACCAGATGCATATCCCACCCTTTCCTGTTTCCAGGCTATGCGCTTTCCCCAATTCTCCCCCTGCTGAAGTTGTCATCTGATTCAAGTGTGGCTCAAATGCCATCTTCCCTATGGAAGCTTCTATGGCAAAGCACCCTTGCTCCTCTGAAGGAATCTCTCCTCCCTTTCTGCATCCACTCCACATGCTTATATTTCCTTTTTGTATACCTAAGTAGTTCTGCTTCACACCACGGTTTCTACCTACATATCCTTCAGACGCTTATGAAGTCTTCTAGATCAGAGGCAGCTCCAAAACTGTTCCCAGCAAAGCTAAGCACTCAGTAGATGCTTGTTGGACTAAATGGCCTGATACATTCACCCGGCTACCCCTTTCCACTGTCTCTTGCTTCCTTCGGTGGGTCACTGAGAGAGCATTAAGATACAGTCTTCTCAAAAACCAGACTGTAGTTTTTTAAGGAACCTCCACACTGTTTTCCATAGTGGCTGTACTAGTTTGCATTCCCACCAACAGTGTAAGAGAGTTCCCTTTTCTCCACATCCTCTCCAATATTTATTGCTTGTAGATTTTTGGATTGAGCCATTCTGACCGGTGTAAAGTGGTACCTCACTGTGGTTTTGATTTGCATCTCTCTGATAATGAGCGATGTTGAGCATCTTTTCATGTGTTTGTTAGCCATTTTTATGTCTTCTTTGGAGAAATGTCTGTTAAGTTCTTTGGCCCACTTTTTGATTGGGTTGTTTACTTTCCTAGAATGGAGCTGCAGGTGTTGCTTGCATATGTTTGAGATTAATTGTTTGTCCGTTGCTTCATTGGCTATTATTTTCTCCCATTCTGAAGGCTGCCTTTTCACCTTGCTTACAGTTTCCTTTGTTGTACAGAAGCTTTAAATTTTAATTAGGTCCCATTTGTTTATTTGTGCTTTTATTTCCAATATTCTGGGAGGTGGGTCATGGAGGATCCCGCTTTGGTTTATGTCAGAGAGTGTTTTGCCTATGTTATCCTCTAGGAGTTTTATAGTTTCTGGTCTTATGCTTAGATCTTTGATCCATTTTGAGTTTATCTTTGTGTATGGTGTTAGAAAGTGTTCTAGTTTCATTCTTTTACAAGTGGCTGTCCAGTTTTCCCAGCACCACTTGTTAAAGAGGTTGTCTTTTCTCCATTGTATATTCTTGCCTCCTTTGTCAAAGATAAGGTGTCCATAGTTGCGTGGATTTATCTCTGGGCTTTCTGTTCTGTTCCATTGATCTATATTTCTGTCTTTGTGCCAGTACCATACTGTCTTAATGACTGTGGATTTGTAGTATAGCCTAAAGTCAGGTAGGTTGATTCCTCCAGTTCCATTCTTCTTTCTCAAGATTGCTTTGGCTTTATGAGGTTTTTTGTATTTCCATACAAATTGTGAAATTATTTGTTCTAATTCTTTGAAAAAGACCTCTGGTAGCTTGATAGGAATTGCATTGAATCTATAGATTGCTTTGGGTAGTATACTCATTTTCACTATATTGATTCTTCCAATCCACGAACACGGCATATTTCTCCATCTATTTGTGTCCTCTTTGATTTCTTTCATCAGTGTTTTATAGTTTTCTATATACAAGTCTTTTGTTTCTTTAGGTAGAAATACTCCTAAGTATTTTATTCTTTTGGTTTCGATGGTGAATGGAATTGTTTCCTTAATTTCTCTTTCTGTTTTCTCATTGTTAGTGTATAGGAATGCCAGGGATTTCTGTGTGGAGGTTCCTTAAAAAACTGCAAATAGACCTGCCATATGACCCAGCAATCCCACTGCTGGGCATATACACCGAGGAAACCAGAATTGAAAGAGCCACGTGTACCCCAATGTTCATCGTTGCATTGTTTACAATAGCCAGGACATGGAAGCAACCTAGATGCCCATCAACTGACAAATGGATAAGAAAGCTGTGGTACATATACACAATGGAATATTACTCAGCATTAAAAAAAAATTCATTTGAAGCAGTTCTACTCAGATGGACGAAACTGGAGCCTATTATCCAGAGTGAAGTAAGCCAGAAGGAAAATCAACAATACAGTATATTAAGACATATATATGGAATTTAGAAAGACGGTAACGAGAACCCAACATGCGAGACAGCAAAAGGAAAGCAGATGTATAGAATAGACTCGTGGACTCTGTGGATGAGGGTAAGGGTGGGATGATATGGGAGAATGGCATTGAAACATGTTAATTATCATATGTCTAATCAATCGCCAGCCCAGGATTGATGCTCGGGGCTGGTGCATTGAGATTTCCTGGGGGGCAGGGAGGAGGGAGGGAGGAGGGAGGGGGTTCTGGAGGGGGAGCATAT
>ML663577.1:1445986-1460187 GCA_007570785.1 Antilocapra americana
CATTTGAATCAGTTCTACTCAGGTGGACGGAACTGGAGCCTATTATCCAGAGTGAAGTAAGCCAGAAGGAAAAACAACAATACAGTATACTAACGTATATATATGGAATTTAGAAAGACGGTAACAAGAACCCAGCATGCGATACAGCAAAAGGAATGCAGATGTGTAGAACAGACTCGTGGACTCTGTGGATGAGGGCAAGGGTGGGATGATATGGAAGAATGGCATTGAAACATGTTAATTATCATATGTGTAATCAATCGCCAGCCCAGGATTGATGCTCGGGGCTGGTGCAATGAGATTTCCTGGGGGGAGGGAGGAGGGAGGGGGATTCTGGAGGGGGAGCATATGTAAACCCATAGTGATATCATGTCATTGTATGGCAAAACTAATAAAAAAAAATAAAAAATAAAAAAATAAAAAAAATCCCTATTAAAAAAATAAAAGAATATCATGAAAATAGACACTTGATATACTTCTCAAGTATCAGTCAGTTGCAAGTGAAGTAACCCCAACTCAGATTAGGTAACAAAGAGAAACTCAGAATGGCTTAAAAACTTAAGTATTAGATTGATACCATAAAACTCTTAGAAGAAAACAGGCAAAACATTCTGACATAAATCATAACAATATTTTCTTAAATCAGGCTCCTGTGGAAAAAGAAATAAAAAATAATAATAAAGAAATAGGACCTAATCAAATTTATAAGCTTTTGCACAGCAAAGGAAATGATAAACCCAATGAAAAGACAACCTACATAATGGGAGGAAATATTTGCAAACTATGAGACAGACAAGGGCTTAATAAACTAAATATACAAACAACTCATACAGCTTAATACCAAAGGAAAAAAAAAAAAACCCAGCAACCCAATTGAAAAAGAGCAGAAGACCTAAATAGATGTTTCTCCAAAGAAGACAATCCAACTCCTGGACATATATCTGGAGAAAACCATGGTTGGAAAATACACATGCACTCTAATGTTCATAGCAGTACTATTTACAATAGCCATGGCACAGAAACAACCTAAATTTCTATCAACAGATGAATGAATAAAGGTGTTGTACATATATACAGTGGAATATTACTCAACCATAAAAAAGAATGAAATATTGCAGCAACATGGATAGACGTAGACATGATCATACTAAGTGGAGTAAGTCAGAAAGAGAAAGACAAACACCATATGATATGACTTATATATGGAAGCTAAAAATAATACAAATGAATCTATATACAAAACAGAAAGAGACTCACAAACATAGAAAATAAATTTATGGTTAGGGGAGGGGGGCTAGAGGGGAAAGGGATTAGAAGGAAAAAAAAAAACAGATTATAGCCTTCCCCCAACTCTGCTAATTTACTTATTCATCAGATGTTTATTGAACATCTATCATATTTTAGACACTTTTCTAGTTACTGCAGATACCCCAAAATAGAAAATATTTCTGTCCTCAAAGCACTTACATTTAACTGAGTAGAAGACTCAGTATATTGTGAAGTGCAGCAGATGGTGAAAAATACTATAGGGAAATATAAAGCACAAAGGGTGATAGAGAATACATTGCCTCCTAGAGGTAAGGTGATATTTTAAGGAGTTTTTCCTACAAGTCCTGTAATAAAAGGTGACTATGGAGCAAACTCAAAGAAAATAAAAGAGCAGGCACATAGGAGAGTGTGAGGCACACCAGACAAAGGAATATCTAGCACGGAGGCCCCAAGCTGGCAGCAATGGCAACACTCCAGTTTAGAGAAAATGACCACCTGTCCTGCGATGGTTGTATTTAGGATAAAATCTGAGATCAGTGTGGGTAGAAGAACATAAGAGAAGGGGCAGAATTCGAGTAGACAAAGAGGAAATGGAGTGTGAACACAATTAGAGCCTAAGAGGTCGTAGTAAGGACGTAGACCTTCCCTGTCTGTGAAATAGGAAGCTGTTGGGAGGCTTTGAACAGCAAAATGAGATCAACTAATTTGTGGGGGGTTTTTTATTATTAATTTTATTTATTTATTTATTTTCTTTACATTATCATGTTGGTTTTGCCATACATTGACATGAATCCGCCATGGGTATAATTTGTGTTTTAAAAGCGTTTAAAGTCTGGTTGTGGTGTTGAGGAGGCATCATAGGGGAGTGGGAGCAGAAACAGACAGAGACCAAGGTGTGCAACAACCGAAGAATGAAGGCAGCTCCAGAGTGCTGCAGATGTTGGCTGAGAGGTGGACAAAGTCAGCCAACACTTGCTCTTGTCTGTCCTTCTGATCTCGTAGCCATCCTCACGCCTGTGAGGTGATAATCTCACTGTGAAGACTATGAGAGAAACAGAGCTTGTGGGAGAACAAGGACTCAAGATATCAGTTGTCAGCCATTGAAGTCGGAAACGGTTTTATCATCCAGGTGAGCTGTCAAGTTGGCGGTTAGAAAGAAGAGTCTAGAGTTCACAGAAGCCAGAGCTAAAAATATAAATTTGGGACATAGCAACCTAACGATATGATTTCAACTTATGATTTCATCAAGAGGGACAGTAAAGACAGATAAGAGAGAGGGCTTGGGGCTAAACCTGACATTAAGGGATCCAAGAATTTATGAGGGACCAGGACAAAGAAAAAGTGGCCAGCAAGCTAGGAGACAAACAAAGGGGGGTGGTGTGTAAGTAAGCGATGAAGGGACCACTTATGCCAGTTGTTGGGCCAAATTACATGTGCACAACTGACCCTCAGTTCTAACCATGTAGAAACTGGTGATTTGAGCAAGGCTTTGTGAAGAGTCGCACACACGCTTGATTAGAGGAAGGTCCTTGAGCAAATGGGAGGAAAGGAACGAGCCACGAGTGCGGACAGTGCCGCCACGCGCCTTGCTCGCTGTCGCAATCCCAGGCGGCACTGTGGGTGAGGGTCCCAGTCTGGAGGGTAAATCATGGAACAAAACAACTTAAAGTACAGACAGCTCGTCTAGGTTTCTATTAACACACTGTACACAGTGTACTTTCCCCTTTCTAATTTTCCTGATGTAAATAAATCTCAAATCTCTCCCAGACCAGAGATCAAAGGCCTGGAGAACTCTCCCTAAGGTAATGAGTTTCAATATAATGCTTGTGGCCACACAAAAAGGACCAGGGCCCTACCCTCAACAATTTTAAATTCCATTAATCTGACATATAGCCTGGGCCTATATCTCTTCCAGGAGATTCTAATGTGTAGCCAGGGATGGGGACCACTGTCCTGATTAATTAAAAAGCAAGCAGGTGAGTCTGATGGAGGTTATTATGTAATCCTCTTCAGACATCTCTCTAGAATCTCGCTCCGGGTCCATCCCATGGTCAATGTTCTGGTTCATGTGGTCATTTTCTCTCCTTGGACTATTGATGCTGCTCTTTAGATAGTTCCTCTGCCTTTGGGCTTACCTCTTTTGATTCATTTCCCCTCATGTTACCAACCTACTCCTTTCAACTGATTGTTTTTCTTTTAAAACTTCTGATGTCACTTTATTGACTTCAGGTTAAAGTTCAAATTTCTTATGATATCAGTCAGAGTCATAAGAGTCCTCCACAGTTACACTGGAGTCAAACCACTGGGGTAAACAGAGAATAGAGACATATATAGAGAAGGAGTGACAGAACCAACAACATGGGTGCAGATGGGGAGCTTTTAAAATCCCATCAGAACTTTAAGAATATTAGCAGAGGGGCGGGAGGGAAAGTTGGGAAGCATAAACTGGGAGATTGGGGTTGACATATACACCCTATTATATATAAAATGGGGCTTCCCAGATGGCTCAGCAGTAAAGAATCCACCTGCCAATGCAGGAGACGTGAGTTTGATCCCAGGGTCAGGATCCTGGAGAAGGAAATGGCAACCCATTCTAGTATTCTTACCTGGAAAATCCCATGGACAGAGCTATAGTCCATGGAGTTGCAAGAGAGTCGGATACAACTTCACAACTAAACAATATTATATAAAATAGTTAACTAATAAGGACCTACCATATAGCACACAGAACTCTATTCAGTTCTCTGTAATAACTTAAAGGGGGAAAGAATCATATGTCTAATCAATCGCCAGCCCAGGATTGATGCTCGGGGCTGGTACAACGAGATTTCCTGGGGGGAGGGAGGAGGGAGGGGGGTTCTGGAGGGGGAGCATATGTAAACCCATGGTGATATCATGTCATTGTTTGGCAAAACTAATAAAAAAATAAACATAAAAAAAAGAGTACACACACACACACATACACACACATGCACACATAATTGATTCACTTTGCTATACACCTGAAATTAGCTCAACATTGTAAATCAACCATACTCCAATTAAAAAAATGTTTTTTTTTAAATGAAGAACGTATGAATCTATAAATGGTAAGGAATTTTCCACTAGACATATTCTTGAGCACATTTTGCTTTTGCAAACCTCAGTCAGACATGAGTTGGAATACAGAGAAGAGAGGAAAAGTGGGGAGTGAGATTCTTCATCTCACCTGTGTTCCATCTTTACCCCACATCCATAGGGAAATTACATTCATTCCTCAAACAAGTCATGTTCTTTCACCTCTAGGATTTAACACACATTGTATCCTCCTCCTGGATTACACTGTATCTCCCTTCTTTAAGTAGCTAGTTTCTACTCATCCCTGAGATCTCAGCTGCATGATGAATTCCTCTGACAAAATTTGGCCCAACACCTGTCATCCTCTACTTCACCAGCTTCACTAAGTCTGGATTGAGGGTGTTTCCTGCAGTATCCCATACTATCCTGACTTCCTTCACCATGGCCCTTCCCTTATTGTATTGTACTTGTCACTTTACATGTCTGTTCTTCCCACTAGACTACCAAGACCATATCTATTTCAAGGTTCAATAATTCTTTGCCAAATGAACACTAACATGAATGCAATCTAATGGGCTGGTAGGAAAATTGATACGTAAAACAAGAACTCACAACTTACAGGTGCAGAACTCTCCTTTGCAATTTGACAGCCCCAAGGATGTCCTACCTAACCCTGGTCTTGCTTTGCCCCACCCCACTGGTGGACATGTGCTTCCCATTGGCCTTGGTGTCCATGACATGAGTCATGCTGAAAACACACTGGAAACCCTCATCTTTATAGCTCTTTTCTGAGAAAATTACCCAATCTGGCACTCCTTCTGGCCCCAAGGCCACTTGACAGATCCCAATGAGCCAGGCCAGATGGGAGGGGGGATGAACTCCACCATCAACTTGTCCAATGCCTGAAAAATGTTGGCTTTTGGATGCTGCAGGTCCTCTTTTGTGCGTTGCCTAGAATCGGAGGAAGGTGTTCTCCGCCAGGCCAAGGCAGTGAGGTCTCTATGTTCCTGGCTGAGGCCCCAAGTCAGTTCTGTCTCCACCGCAGAGCTCCCTGCCAGGTGAAGTGTCACAGCTGTGGAATCAGAGAAGTTGTGCAAGAGGAGAAAAAAAAAAGCTCTCCAACTCAGCAAAAGAACAAGTTTTGGAGAGAGAGAGCTAGGGGAGAGTGGGAGTCCAAAGCAAGGCTGAGAATCATGAAATAAAGTCCACGTGGCAAGAACTAAGGAGCTTAGCAACTGCAGTAACTAGAGGGAAGTAAATGAGCAGAAAGTTAGAGGGAAAAATGAATGTGGTCAGGAAAGCACAAGGAATTTCACTGCTTTCTTACAGCCCGAAGTTTGTTGCAAGCATTCTATAGAGTCTTGTGCGTATGCTCAGTCCCTCTGCCACCCTGTGGACCATGGCCCGCCAGGCTCCTCTGTCTGTGGAATTCTCCACCCACGAATATCGGAGTGGGTTGCTGTGCCCTTCTCCAGGGAATCTTCTGAACCCAGGACGAGAAGATAAGACTCCGGATCAAATTCGAGTCTCTTACATCTCCTGCAGTGGGAGGTGGATTCTTTACCACTAGCGCCACCTGGGAAATCCTCTATAGAGTCATATATAATTTAACTCACCAAGCATTTGCAGCTTTGTACTTAACCCCCTTGATCTGCACAACTCCCTAGCTTCTATTATTATTCTATTTTACAAATAAACAAAATGAATTTCAATGAGATTCATAAGTGACCAAGAAAAACTTCACGCCCAGGACCTGTCTAATCACAGGCCCGTCTTCTGGATGGTATCCCACCCCAACCCACCTTACACGCCGGGCAACCCTGAGGAAAGTCATGCTCTCTGATCTTCTCTATAAAATGAGAATGCTATAACCACTGAGATAATCTATAGGAAAGGATTTCTCCAACAGTAAAGCATTATGCAAATGCGGGCTACACATACTGGTTTATTCACTGGCTTGTTTCTTTATACTCTGTCTCATTTCACAACGAATCCACAGTGGAACCACTCGCAGTGAAATAACACCGCACAGTCATCCAGATATCAGTGCCAAAGAGATTAAAATCTCCATTTGTCAGGTCTTCATGGAGGAAGACTCTGCAGGCACAAACAAACCTTGTGGACACCAACCTCACATTCATAAAAGCAGTCACTTCCGCATGCCCTTACTAAACCCTGTGTGTGCATGCTCAATCGCTCAGTCACCTCTGACTCTTTGCAACCCCATGGACTGTAACCCACCAGGCTCCTCTGTCCGTGGGATTTCCCAGGCAAGAATACTGGAGTGAGTTGCCATGTCCTTCTCCAGGGCATCTTCCAGACCCAGGGATCAAACCCCTGCCTCCTGCAGCTCATGCATTGTCAGGTGGACTCTATACTGGACCAAAATCTGGAGGCAGCACATAAATGTGAATAAAACAAGTCCCCGCCCTCCAGGATGTCACAGTCTAGAAGAGACAGCAGAATAATAAAGATGCCATTTTAAGAGTGTGCTCAAGAAATTCCCTGGTGGTCCAGGGGTTATGAACCCACCTTCCAATGCAGGGGACACAGGTTTGATCCCTGGTCAGGGAACTTGAGACTACGTGCCACAACAAAAGTTCCCACATGCCACAACCAAGACCCAATGCAGTTAAATAAATAAATATTTTTCTAAAAATGCAAAAAAGACTGTGCTCAGCACAACAGGAAAAGAAAAGACATCAAGTTGTACACTTGGAGAATGTGACAGAGGCACTTAACCCAGGAAAATGCTTCTGGAGGCAGGAACTACTGAACTGTTTCCCGAAATGGACTGGAGTCTACCAGGCAAAGCTTAGGGGTGAACAAGAAGTAGAATGTTCACACCCAGGGATGGGAGGGTGTGTGAGTTGGCAGTGTTGTGGGTCTTCAAATAATTGGCCTGGCTGAAGCTTTGAGTTGCAGGGGCGAGCAGGATGTGTAGGAAGAAGCTCCCAGAGCAAAAATAACTTCCTTGGCTCTGCTCATGAGTGTCCTCACTCCCGGGCACAGCGAGACATCCAGGAGGCTGTTGGAGCCCTCCAGAGCCTTCTGCCTTACTCAGATACATCAGATTCCCTAACTGCTCCAATAAGTAAACCCGGCCACAGCAACTTTTTACCTAAACCACATCTCCCATCCCTCATAAGCAAAGACAAGCTGCCCAAAGCCTGAACAGGCTATGTCTATTTCCCTTCGTTGCGTTGTAATGGCTCAGACCTTGGGCTCTGAAGTTCGACTAGCCCGCCTTGCGAGCCTGCCATGGCTGCTCCTTACTATGTGACACTGGGGGAATAATTTATTTTCTCTTATCTCAGTTTCCTCATCTGTAAGGATGGTCAATAACATCACCTGCCACACAGGGTTTCTGTGAGAATTAAATGAGATACTTTATTATGATGCAAATAAAGGATAAGGACAATGCCTCCCACATAGCAGTTACTCAGTAAGTGTTAATTATTATCATTATTATAATAATTACCTGAAACATCAACTTCTACAACCCCAGTCACTTTACTTTGAATTATAATTCTTTCCAGTAACTGGGGAAATGTGCATCCAGAGAGAATGAGAGAACATATACATAAGAATCATTGATTAATATGGGAGAAAGAACACAAATACCCAGACCACAAAGCCTCACATGGCTGCGATGGTTTTGTTTCAAGTTTGACATCCAGTTTCCTGGCAGCCAAAGCAGAAGGGAGAACCAATTTGTAATTACTTTCCCAGGACAGTTCCAAAAAAATTTCTTCCACCAGCTTCACAAAGGAGACAGACGTGACGTAGTAAACATCCACAGTGGGGTCCTGACTGGGCTGTTGAGAGAGAACCATGTACTGGGTGATTTAAACAACAGAAATTAATTTGAAATTTATTTTCTCACAGTTCTGGAGGCTAGAAGCCAGAGATCAAGATGTTGGCATGGTGTTTTGTTCTGCTTTGTTGGGTTTTTGTTGTTGTCGTTGTTGAAAACTCTCTCCTTGGCTTATAAATGGCTTTTATTTTTTTTTAATCTTGTCTACATGTGGTCTTTCCTGTGTGTGTCTCTGTCCTAATCTCTCCTTATAAAATTACCAGTCATATAGAACAAGAGCCCACCCATATGATCTCATTTTACCTTAATTACCTGTCAACTACAAATGGGCACTTGCCAAGAGCATTGCCAGCGACTCAACAACAACAAAATGGGCCCTTGCCATCTGCCTCTGCGGAGACTGAACCCCGTACTGCTGCAGCTGTTGGCCTTTAGCACTCCTCCCTGAGGGACTTCAGGGTGGAGTGAAGCACTCTGTGTGCCAGGGACCCTGGTGGGACAGGTCTTCAGATAGCTGGATATCTTCAGGAACAGATTTCATGATGCTCATTTTGCATCTCTTCATATCTAGAGAAGCACTAAATCCCTTCATGGTGACATCAACTCCTTGTGACCAGCAGAAAATCTTTTGTAAAGTAAGCTCTTGTTTGCATTGAACTCCCCCTTCACCAAAATCTTATATATTGACCTTCCCCAACTGCCTCTTTGGAGCAGTCTCTCTGAGCCATTTATGGTGCTCAATCCTGGGCTGCAGTCCTCATTTTGCCTCAGATAAAACTTAACTCACAACTCTCAAATGTGCATCTGTTTTTAGTCGACAACTCTTAAAAGTCTCTATTTCCAAATACAGTCACTCTGAGGTATTGAAGGTTAGAACTTCAACATATCAAATGGGGATGGGAAGACACAAATTAACCCTGAGGCAGAGCAGGGAAGTGATAACACAGCTTAACTGCACAAGTCTCCCTGACACTGCAGTCCTCTGACCTTCTGATGGCCCAGCTATTTCAGAAGAGAACCCAGAGAGTCTGGGGGGGAGGGGGTTGCTGGGCTATTTACATTCCAAAGATTTGGGGAGAAGATCATGCCCCTCAGGCAGTACTAGAAGGTGAAGGTGGGATAAGAGAAATAGAGACCCTACTTCCCACTGTGAGCCTGGAGTGTGTTCAGTGTTGGTTTGCTGGGTAAGGAACCTTTAAAAAGGTAATATTGCTTTAAGGCATTATGCTCTAGCAGTGGTGTGTGGCTAAGAAAAAAATGGGAAAGCAGTAAAGAGTGGGTTGGAAATACCGAGGTTAAGGCTGCAGATCTAAACTGGGCCATGTCAGTGGAGAGAGATGCCAGGAGATGGATCTGCCTCATGCAACCTACTTCATGGTTATAGTTAAGAAAAGGTCTCCACTGAGTTAACAAGTGGAAAGAAGTGGTGAGGATGATGAACGGAGCAGGCTCGGAGGAAAGGATTCCAGTTTCCAATCAGTACAGATCTGAGTTAAAGCCTCTGGAACAACAGCCGATCTGCTCTGCGACTGCTGTGGACCCTGCCCTCCTAGAAATGAAGCGTGCACTTTACTGATAGGGTCTCTGCACCAGTCACAGAGCCAGTCAGTATTATTACATTTGATCATGGGATTCTCAAACTAGTTAGATGTTATTTTCTGTATATAGTAGTAAGGAAACTGAGGATCAGGGGAGTAAAGTGAGTCACCTAAGGACATGTGGTAAATGACAGAGGCAGAATTCAAACCAGTCTGATGACTTGAGTTAGTGTGACCTTAACCAATATACAGTAAGTGCCCCACTCACATTACTGGGTGCTCTAGGATCAACTGAGATTTCAGAGGTTAACAGTCTTCAACATATTTTAAGGTCAATTAGCAGCTAGTGACACAAAACCGCTCTTTCCCCCTTGATCACTACAACCATCTGAAAGCATTTCTCTGAACGGGGGTACCAGAGTCCTTAGCCTTCTGCATTTTCATGGAAAGAAATGGGACAGAAAAGGTCACAAAGTCGTAGTAATGCCAGGGCTTCACAGCCTCTCAAACACTTTTTCTTGGGCCTTTTAAAAGCAACAATTCAAGAATCATCTAGTCAACATCCTATTAGCCTCTAAGAAGGGCAACTCCAAGGTGGCCCAGAATCAAATCTCAGAAGAGAAAACAGAGATCCTGAGTACTTCACAGAATTCTCATTCCCAGAGGAAAATGTCCATCTTTTTATGCATTCAAGAAACCAGTGCCCTCCCATTTCATGAGGTCCACTGTGCCCCTTGACTGTCCTTCATGTGAAATAAGGAGATGGAGGTAGGCCTGGAATGGACAGCTTCCTTCAGGCAGTACACATGTTGAACCCCCTATTTTGGCAGCTAGGCGCAAAGACCTCAGCATTAGGTTTGACCTGGTTTTGGTTCCCACCCCTGCCACTGGGTGACCTTGGGTGATTTATTTAAACTCTCTGAATTTCAGGCTATCATCAAAAATAAACATGCTGGTGGGGCATAGACTACTAGGGAATGTCAGGACTAGCCAGATTCACTGAAGTAAAGCAAACTAGTGGGCCAGCATGCAGGGGCAGAAAGTTACAATTAAACATAGTCAGGATCAAGTCTCAGCCTCACTACTTACAAACTCTGGGATGCTGAGATCTCACTTAACTCTTTGGGCCTCCATTTCCCCACTATAAAATGGGTTAATACTTGCTTTACAGAGCTATTACAGGAATGAGAAACACTTTTGCATCTGACATACAGCAAGTTCTTAAAAAGCAGTGATTGGTACTGTTTATGAGATGCCATGTTAGGCTCTGGAGATGTAAGTAACGAGAACCCAACATGCGAGACAGCAAAAGGAACGCAGATGTATAGAATAGACTCGTGGACTTTGTGGATGAGGGTAAGGGTGGGATGATATGGGAGAAGGGCATTGAAGCATGTTAATTGTCATGTGTCTAATCAATCGCCAGCCCAGGATCGATGCTCGGGGCTGGTGCAGCGAGATTTCCCGGGGGGGAGGGAGGAGGGAGGGGGGTTCCGGAGGGGAAGCATATGTAAACCCATGGTGATATCATGACAATGTATGGCAAAAACAATAAAAAAAGAAAAAATAATAATAATAAAATAAAAAAAAGATGAAAAATTAGTGATGCTTCCTACCATCAGAGTTCACAGCTCTGGGTATCTATTTTCTTGTCCATCGTATAAGGTAACATGCTCTTCTCTGACTTATTCATAGGGCTAATGATAAAATTAATGGCATAACTGTAATTATAGTATCTATACTAATTGAATATGATTACAATGTGGCTAGGCACATTATCAAGTGTATTAGATGAATTTTTTTTATTTAATCTTTGTGGTAGGCAGAATAATGGCCCCCAGAGATGTCCATATCCTGATCCCTAGTACTTGTGAATATTAACTTAATGGCAAAAGCGGCTTTGCAGATGTGATTAACTTAAGAATTTTGAGATGGGAAGATTATTCTGGATTATCTGGATAGGCTCAATCTAATCACATAAGACCTTAAAAGCAGAGAAATTTTTCCAGCTAGAGGCAGGAGAAATGAGGCAGAAGATGAGGTCAGAAAGAATATCTGAAGTGTGAGGACTTAATACATGGCTTGTTTTGAACATGCAGGAAAAGGGCAGGGACACAAGAAATGCAAGTGGCCCTAGAAGCTGAGGATGACAATCAAAAAGGAAATGGCAACCTCAGTCCTGTGACCACAAGGAACTGAATTCTGTCAGCAACTTGAAAGAGCTTAAAAGGAGATTAATCTCCTGTGACCTCCAGAAAAGAGGACAGTGCTACTGACCGCTTCATTTCAGCCTTGTGAAGCCCAGAGCAGAGCACCATCTGAGCCAGGCTGTGCCCCTTTGAAGTAATAAATGTGGATGATTTTTAAGGTATGGAATTTTCAGCAATAGAAAATCGTCAACACAACCCTGTAAAGAGTCATTGTAATTCACATTTTGGTGATGAGAAACTGAGGCAAAGAATGGTTAAACTCATTCAAGATGACACAAATATTAAGTGACAGAATGGTTTGATCTAGTCTGATTCAAGAGCCCTTGTTCTTCAAAGCAGTACGTATGGCTTAGTACAGTAAGTACTCAAAAATATTTATGGAAAAAAATGGATGGAGGGAGAGATGAATGAGTGGTTAGAAACTGTGAGTCTGAAGAGAGTAACTCCTGAGTTTTCATCAAAATAAAATCCTGTTTCTTTAATTTTGTATCTGTAGAAAGAATCCCAGTTACAGAGGAGCCTGGTGGGCTGCTGTATATGGGGTTGCACAGAGTTGGACATGACTGAAGTGACTTAGCAGCAGCAGCAAAGATGATGGAGGTTCACTAAATTCAATTTGACAATCACTTCATAATGTATGTAAATTAAATCAATATGCTGCACACCTTAAACTTACACAGTGCAGCGTCAATTATATCTCAATAAAACTGGAAGAAAAAAAAATTTTTAAATAATACCCCTGGAAATAAAAGGAAATTTGGCAATTTGAGGAAAGAGGACTGCACCAGGAGGCCTATATATTGTTCCTGATTTTCCAATCTATTTTCTGTGTGACTTAAACCAATCTCCACACTGCTCTGAATCTGTTTTGTTTTTTTGTTTTTTCTGTATAATGGAAGTGATAAACCCTGTACAATCTCCCATTCATGGGTGCCATGAGGCTCACACGGGATGTTGTTGTTGTTCAGTCACTCAGTCGTGTCCAACTCATTGTGACCCCAGGGACTGCAGCACACCAGGCTTCCCTGTCCTTCCCTATCACTCCAAGTTTGCTCAGACTCATGGCCATTGAGTCGGTGATGCCGTCCACCCATCATATCCTCTTGTCACCCCCTTCTCCTCCCACCCTCCATCTTTCACAGCAACAGGCTCTTTTCCAATGAGACAACTCTTCACATCTGGTGGCCAAAGTATTGATGCTTCGGCTTCATGGGATGAGGAAATGTAAAAATAGTTTGGCAAACTGTACTCCATATCCATTCCTCCATTTGGTCACTAACATTTACTAAGTGCCTATCCTGTAGCAGGCAGTGTGAGAGGAGCTCCAGGTGAAAGCAAGCCTGTCCTAAAGATTTGCAGTCCTGTCATGGCAACATGTACAGAAGCATGTTATTGGAAAACCAGATAAGATGGGCTCAAGGTCAAGTCAGACCCCAAGAGAAGAGTGTGATCAACCCTCCACAGTGTATGTGTGTTGGGTGAATGAGTAGGTGGCTGGAGGTGCAGTAAAGCTTCCCAGTGGCTACATTTGAGCCACTTCTTGAATAATTAGGAGTTGAGTGTTTGCGGGAAGGGAAGACCTCTCAGCCTAAGGAACAGCCTTTCAAAAGGCATCTATGTCCTGCACAGAAGGCTTCTATGTGGACATTAAGGATGGTCACCAGTATCCCCTCCTCCTCCCTTTTCAAGCACATGTTAGGACAGCACCACCCTTCCTCTTGGAAGTTAGGTGGGGCCTGTGGCTGGCATTGGCTTATGAAATGTAAACCAAAGTGAGTGTTGTCATCTCTATAAGCCGTGCTTGCATGCTCAGTCGCTTCAGTTATATCTGACTCTTTGTGGCCCCATGGAGAGTAACTCACCAGGCTCCTCTGTCTGTATAATCCTCCAGGCAAGAATACTGAAGTAGGTTGCCATTCCTTCCTCCAGGGGATCTTCCTGAAACAGGGATCAAACCCTCATCTCCTGCACTGCAGGCAGATTCTTTACTGCTGAGCCACCAGGGAAGCCCTCTGTAAGAAGCAGATGTGATTTTAAAATTTCCAGCAGTCATATTAGCCACATTAAAAAAAAGGGGGGGTCAAGACAAACAAAATTAATTTTAATAATATGTGAAATATTTTTATCTAATATATTCAAAACATTATCATTCACTGTGTAAGCAATATGAAAAGCATTAATGGGATATTTTATATTATTTTTCACACTATGTGTTTGTGTTGTGCTCAAAGTATGTGATTTACACTTATAGAACATTTCAATTTGTCTAATCAATCGCCAGCCCAGGACTGATGCTCGGGACGGGTGCAG
>ML663577.1:1466341-1518307 GCA_007570785.1 Antilocapra americana
AGAAACATGATACTGGTTATATGAAGTTTATTACACTATTGTACTATAAGGGCTATATTCGTTATATGTACTATATGGGCTATATGTACTATATATATATGTGTGTGTGTATATATATACTATACATATATAGTATATATATATATATATATATATATATACTATGTGTACTATATAGGGTATATGTACTATATGGGCTATATGTACTATATTGTACTATATGGTACTATACTGTACTATATGGGCTTCCGTCAGATGGTAAAGAATCTGCTTGCAGTGTGGAAGACACAGGTTCAATCCCTGGGTTGAGAAGATATGTTATACAGTGCTATTATTGTACCATTATTATTATTTTCTCACCACTTTGGACTTCCCTGGTGGCTCACACAGTAAAGAACCTGCATGCAATTCAGGAGACCTGGGTTTGATTCCTGAGTAGGAAAGATTCCCCTGGAGGAGGGCATGGTAACCCACTCCAATATTTTTGTCTGGAGAATCCCATGGACAGAGGAGCAGGTTGGGCTACTCTTCATGGGGTCGCAAAGAGTCAGACACAACTGATCAACTAACACTTTTACTTTCATACACTTTGTATATATAGGAAAGTTTTCATAATAAAATTTTTTAATAATATGGGAAAATCTAAACTCAGACTTAATACATATTTTGTTAAAATTTTTTAAAAATATTTGGAATCCTTGATTTTTTTTCACTAATAGCAAAAAAAAATACCATGTTGCATCCTTCACTCACCACCTTGGTCACCACTTATGCTGTGTGTGTCCCATCCTTGAACTAATCAGTCTGAAATGTAATGGGGGTGTTCATTTGTCTCATAGTCACCACTTGGTAGCAGGAAATGTGTCTTATTCAACTTGGAACCCCAAGCATTCTTTTTTAGTAAATTTCCCAATGTTTCCTATGCCTAGGGTTTGGAGTCCACACTGAGCAACTCTTGTTTCTCTATTAAACAGTCACAAGGGACAGTTTCACAGGGAAGCTCAGGAGTAAGCAGAGTCAGTAACTGCATACGGACGGCACATATGCAGTTATCAGTCTCAGAGGCTCTGATTTCTAAGGTTAAATAATGAGAAGGCTGATTAGCAAATACAAAGGGTGCAGAGCAGCTTCAAATGCAGCATTTGATTTCAATTTCATTTTTATTTAAATGGAAATGTCTGCAGGAATCAAAAGCAAAGCTTCTTGATTACAGACAGAGCAGCCATGGATGAATATAAATCCTAGCTTTCCAGAAGGCTTTGTGAGAGGAATAAGGAGCACACAACACAAGTGAGTGTGATTATATAAGGCACGAGCTTGTAATAAGGCTTAAACGAATAGGGGCTTGCTCAGAGTCCAATTTATAAAATGTCTCATTTTCTCCCATCAGCCCCATGGGCATCTGTTTACATCTGCCAGCTCATTGGTCAGAATAATATTGTTTCCACACAATTCCCAATATCATGCCAATCTATTGTTAGGGGTAGGGAGTTAGTTGCCTCATGAGCCTGGAATTTCCCTCCCCTGATGTCCAAGTAGAGGACAGGGTGATGATCACTGAATGATTACATGGTCTAAGAAATCCTACATTGGGTCTTGGAAATAAAGGTCCCAGATTCCTGCAAATTCTGGTCCTCAGCTGCCCTCTCATTTCTCCCTGTCTCCAAGCCTGAAAAATGCTCTGCCCCTGCCTAAAATGCTCCTCCCCTACATCCCTGCCTGACCAGGTCCATTGAGCCCCAGCTTAAGAATCTGCTCTTCCAGAAGATTCTTCTGACATCACCCTGATGTAGAAGTTCTTCTCTAAGTTGTTCTCTTGTAAGTAGTCTGAGGTTACCTCCATCATAGTATAATTGCCTTTTAAATTTTGTTAGCCCTGCCTCAATTGAGAGAACTCTATCTCACACATTGCCACAAACCAGGTATCTTGCACAAATTTGGCAGGCTGTAAATACTCAACAAAGGTAGTAAAACATAAGGAATGAATGAATGAGTGCTTAACCAACACGTCTAAATTACTCAGCCAATCCAATTCAAGATAATTATGCTCCTGAGTTGAAATATTTTGAGAAATTTCTAAAATACTGAAAAGTTGAAGAATTGCCACAGACAGGAGATGGATAAAGTGTTAGTTTTTCAAAAAGCAGTTGAAGGTGAATTTAAGACCATTAGCAAATTGACTTATAACTGATTATTAGCAAAATTTAGGAGCATTTTAAAGCAAAGAAGTGATCATTGGGTTATAGGAATGCATAGTTTTTCAAATCATCAATCCTCCCAAACTCTCTCTCCCATTCAAGTATTTGACAAATCATGTATGAGGTCCATGTGAAAAGAGAAAAACATTAGCAGGAAGATAATGCTATTTAGACAAATTTTAGTTGGTTAAATTTATGTGTTAATGAATATTTCAAGATTAGTCTACAGGGAGAAGGCTGTCATCACTTCTTTGCTTTCTTGATTAACAGTTATACAAATTACTTGATAAAGATTCATAAGATAAGCTCATTAAATACATCCATCCATTCAATTTATTCTGTATGCTTTCCCTTGAGAAGCTCATTGCAGAGTAAATAGCTAATTATACTATGTGACAGATTATACAATGTGAAAAATTATACAGTGTGACAGATGCTATCACAGATTTTGAAGCAGAATCTCAAGAGACTGACCTAGAAATCACAGTTGTTAAATAAGTGCTCCAGGTTATCCTTGAATTCAGTAAATGATGTCAGATGATACAATCAGTTTTAAAGTATCTCTAGCCAAAACTGAATAAATAAAATTAAGGGGAAAAAATGAGAGCAAAACTTTGAAATACCTCCACTGGCAAGAACAATGTGTTGAAAACTAAAGGAGAAATGTAATGATTAGTAACATCAAAACACAAAAAACTGGGCTTTACCAATTATACAAGAAAATAATGTGTGTGTGAGACCTGGTTTTCTAAGTCTGTTAAATCCACATATCTCTAACTTACTATCTTTACTACAGTAGTAGATAAAACAATATAATCATAGAAATATGATTTCTTGAATCTCAAGGTCCTCATATATTTAGTGGGCCTAATAATAAGACCTGCCATGAAGACTCGTGGAGTCCCCAGTTATAGTTGTGTAAGAGAAAATTAAATGAGAAAATTAATTTGCTCATGAAATATTTATTGACTCACTACCATAGTTTGGTGATAGGCTCTGGGTGTATGTAAAGCGTTTTGTACCATGCTTAGTACTTAGTTCAGTTCAGTTCAGTCGCTCAGTTCTGTCTGACTCTTTGCAACCCCATGAATTGCAGCACGCCAGGCCCCCCTGTCCATCACCAACTTCTAGAGTCCACCCAAACCCATGTCCATCGAGTCAGTGATGCCATCCAGCCATCTCATCCTCTGTAATCCCCTTCTCCTCCTGCCCCCAATCCTTCCCAGCATTAGGGTCTTTTCCAATGAGTCAACTCTTCACAGCAAGTGGCAAAAGTATTGGAGTTTCAGCTTCAGCATCAGTCCTTCCAATGAACACCCAGGACTGATCTTCTTTAGGATGGACTGGTTGGATCTTCTTGCAGTCCAAGGGACTCTCAAGAGTCTTCTCCAACACCACAGTTCAAAAGCATCAATTCTTTGGCACTCAGCTTTCATCACCATCCAATTCTCATATCCATGCATGACCACTGGAAAAACTATAGCCTTGACTAAATGGAGCTTTGTTGGCAAAGTAATGTCTCTGCTTTTGAATATGCTATCAAGTTTGGTCAAAACTTTCCTTCCAAGGAGTAAGCATTTTTTAATTTCATGGCTGCAGTAATCATCTGCAGTAATTCTGGAGACCCCCAAAAATAAAGTCTGACACTTTTTCCACTGTTTCCCCATCTCTTTGCCATGAAGTGATGGGACTGGAAGCCATGATCCTACTTTTCTGAATGTTGAGCTTTAAGCCAACTTTTTCACTCTCCTCTTTCACTTTCATCAAGAGGCTCTTTAGTTCTTCTTCACTTTTTGCCATAAGGGTGGTGTCGTCTACATATCAGAGGTTATTGATATTTCTCCTGGCAATCTTGATTCCAGCTTGTACATCTTCCAGCCCAACGTTTCTCATAATGTACTCTGCATATAAGTTAAAAAAGCAGGGTGACAATATACAGCTTTGATGTACTCCTTTTCCTATTTGGAACCAGTCTGTTGTTCCTTGTCCAGTTCTAACTGTTGTTTCCTGACCTGCATGCAGGATTCTCAAGAAGCAGGTCAGGTGGTCTGGTATTCCCATCTCTTTCAGAATTTTCCACAGTTTCTTGTGATCCACACAGTCAAAGGCTTTGGCATAGTCAATAAAGCAGAAATAGATGTTTTTCTGGAACTCTCTTGCTTTTTCGATGATCCAGTGGATGTTGGCAATTTGATCCCTGGTTCCTCTGCCTTTTCTAAAACCAGCTTGAACATCTGAAAGTTCATGGTTCATGTATTGCTGAAGCCTGGTTTGGACAATTTTGAGCATTACTTTACTAGTGTGAGACATGAGTGCAATTGTGCGGTAGTTTGAGCATTCTTTGGCAGTGCCTTTCTTTTGGATTGGAATGAAAACTG
Source organism: Antilocapra americana (assembly GCA_007570785.1). Classification (NCBI taxonomy): domain Eukaryota; kingdom Metazoa; phylum Chordata; class Mammalia; order Artiodactyla; family Antilocapridae; genus Antilocapra; species Antilocapra americana. The sequence continues at coordinate 1,470,918 of ML663577.1, forward strand.
ACATTTTCCAGTCCTGTGGCCACTGCTGTGTTTTCCAACTTTGCTGGCATATTTAGTGCAGCACTTTCACAGCCTCATCTTTCAGGATTTGAAATAGCTCAACTGGAATTTCATCACCTCCAGCAGCTTTGTTCGTAGTGATGCTTCCTAATGCCCACTTGACTTCACATTCCAGATGTCTGGCTGTAGGTGAGTGTGAGTGATCACACCATCATGATTATCTGAGTCATGAAGATCTGTTTTGTACAGTTCTTCTGTGTATTCTTGCCACCTCTTCTTAATATCTTCTGCTTCTGTTAGGTCCATACCATTTATGTCCTTTATCGAGCCCATCTTTGCATGAAATGTTCCCTGTTTATCTCTAATTTTCTTGAAGAGATCTCTAGTCTTTCCCATTCTATGGTTTTCCTCTATTTATTTGCATTAATCGATGAGGAAGGTTTTCTTATCTCTCCTTGCTATTCTTTGGAACTCTGCATTCAGATGGGAATATCTTTCCTTTTCTCCTTTGCTTTTCACTTTTCTTCTTTTCACAGCTATTTGTAAGGCCTCCTCAGACAGCTATTTTGCTTTTTTGCATTTCTTTTCCATGGGGATGGTCTTAATCCCTATCTCCTGTACAATGCCATGAACTTCCATCCATAGTTCATCAGGCACTCTTTCTATCAGATCTAGTCCCTTAAATCTATTTCTCACTCCTCTTGGCCTTAGTACATAGTATATGTAGCAAAAAATGATAGCTGTTATTATTATTATTAAGCCCATTTATAATGATTCTGGTTAGCCACATTGCACATAGAATCAGAAACTGCACCCTTTTTTTTTTTTCAGTTTCAACAACAGAAGGGTCTGTGCTGGGCTGAGAAAGTAGCACATGGTAAACCTCTTCAGAGTTCTTTCCTTATGAAGTATCCTTGATCAATCCAAGCAGAGGCAGACTCTTGGGATGGTGTCCACAGCTAGACTTCTTAGGGCAACTAAGTGTTTTCCATATCAAGTCATGATTAGTCCCAGACTAGACTAGCTTTCTTAGGAGTTCACCTTTGAAGTCCTAAGAATTGTTAGTCTGTAACACACTGTGGGACACTTAATTTTACCTTCTTGGAATAGAAAAACAAATGTTTAAGATTATCTTAAAAGGTGTTAGTTGCGAGCTGGGCTTCTTGGTGTCAGACAGCCCTATGTTTAAACCCCTAATTGTCTGAGCTTGGGAATGTTGTTTTATTTCATCATTAGTTCAGCCCAGTACTTTGAAAATTGAATGAGACTATTATGTACCTCGAAGTGTAATAGAGAAGAAGAGATCTGACTCCATATAGGATCTGTTTCTTTACTGTTATCTTTGTATTCTTTAACTTTTGCTTCAAGTTAATAATGTTGTCTATAGCCCAAAATATACACAATAGTTAATTGTCAAGGCTCTGACATTTAAGGATACAATATGTTTCCATTCGTATAGCGATTGAAAGTTGCAGAACAAAGAATAACATTTGTCTTGTTGGAAGTTTACAGAAACATGATCTGACCTACCTGGACAGCTGCAAGAACAAAGGATTCCAACACCAAGAAGTTTGAAATAACAACATCCCCTTACCAATCGGTATTAAAGAAAGCCTTGATTCTGACTTGGGTGAGATGGTTCTCTAGGACATTAGTCTGCCATCTTCTCTGACTCCCGGTTTTCCAAATGAAGTCATTGTTTCTTGCCCTGACATCTCAGTCTCCTGACTTATTGGCCTGTTGTGCAGTGAGTAGAACAAGCAGGAATCCATTGAATGGTAGTGGTCAGGAGCAGTAACTGCTCATCAGTTCACAGTTGGCTGTTAGAAAGCACTCCATGAATTGAGCCAGGAATTTCCTTACTCTAACTTTGTTCTTACCAATGGTCTACCATTGAAGGTAGAGAGTCATACCTTTACTTCCTCTATTTCTCTAGGAAAGTGCTTCAGATAGCTGGAGACACCCATGATGTCTCCTTAGGATGACCAGCCATTTTAGTTTGCCCAAGACTCAAAGGTTTCCTGGGATACAGGACTTTCAGAGCTAAAATTGGGAAACTTCCGGGTAAACTAAGATGGTTGGTCACCCTATCTCCCTCTCTGTTCTCCCCCCGGCTGAATAACCCCATGATCTTCAATCATTGCCCTTGTGACCCATGTGTGATCTCTTACCATCGTCTCTCCCAACTTATAGGCATTTGTTTTTATCATTATCCTTCTTTATGTGTAGCACAGAAACACTGATACTGCTGTATAGATGTGGTAGATTTTCTCTTGTAATACATGACATTGATTCTTTTCTTTTCCCCACCTCAGGTGCAGAGATCAATATAAGTTCATGGGTCACTATGTACAAGACTCCCTGTTTCTTTATCCTCATTGTCTGCATTCCTGACATTTATGTCCCTTTCCTGATTAGACACTCATTCTAATATGATAAAGATGAAATGAGGGTTTATGTCACTGTCGACCACGTAGCTGCTTTTTATGCATGTATCTTTCTACTTGCATATATGGTATTATGCTAGAGACTTCATTTTCTTTTCTTAAAAAACAAAGGTTATTATTAAGATCTGTCCTTATCACCATGTAGACAACCATTTTCTTGACTATAATTGCTTTATATTATTCCTGAGTGTATATCCAACTCATTTTCTGAATCCATCTCCTCAGTGATGATAAACATATAATACTGTGATGAGCATCCTCATTCATGTCCCATTTAAGAGAAATTCTCTTGGATCAGTTTTACTTCTCAGAATCTCCTTGAACTTGTTTAGCCAAATGTGTGTGTGTGTGTATATATATATATATATACATATATATATATATATATATATATATATATATATATGTAAAGGAAGAAAGAAAGTGAAGTCGCTCAGTCATGTCTGACTCTTTGCAACCCTGTGGACTGTAGCCTACCAGGCTCCTTGGTCCATGGGATTCTCCAAAAGAGAATACTGGAGTGGGTTGACATGTCCTTCTTCAGATTTATATAAAACAGAGAGAATTCTTATCATTAAATAATTGGAAGAAAGCAAGATTTATGCTGAGCTTCCAAGAATGACACCTGGAACTACACAGCAGAACTGGCCCACCAGGGAGCAATGGGGCCAAAAGACCTGGAAACCAACACGACTTCTCTGAAACTAAGAACGTTGATTGCCTGGTTTCCTGACATTCACGTATTAGGATCAGAGATCAGATCCTCTACCATATCTTCTGAAAAATGAATTGCAGCTATTTAAAAGTCTTTGTGATCATACATACCAACAAAAATAACAGACACAGCAGAAACAAAACCTCTGTCTTGTGATAATCACTTTCACCTTCCAAATAGTATATATAATATCAGATATATATATATATATATAATAAAAATATCACATACATGCTTTCCTTGGAGGAAACTAGGTCATTAATGGAACCTGAACAATAAGGGCATCTGGAAGATACAGATTTTTTCATTTCTTTCCCCTAGGGTGTAAGAAATCAACTTCTAAGTGAGGCAGAAGGAAGATGGGTGAACCAGTCTAGAGAATTGGACAGAAACCAAGAGTGGGACTGTTGGATCATGGGCATATACAAACTTAATTTGCTCAAATTGTGCCAGATTGTTCTATAGAATGATTACAGAAGTCTACCTTACCACCAACAGTGCATGAGGGGTCCTGAGCCCCTATTCCCTGACAACACTTGGCATTATACAGCTAAAAATGGTTTGCCAACCTAGTTATGATGCCAAAGTAAAAGGCACATTTTTAATACCCTAACACCCTGTTGGAACCAACTGAACTTGATTTTTAAAAATTTTTCCTAGTGTTTATGATGTGAGCTGCTACCCCAATAATTTTACTCAAGCTGGTAGTTCCATTATGTATATAATCTTAAATTCTAGACTTGACTTTTTTTTCTAAATTTTTTGTAAGTAGTATTAGCCTAGTACCCTGGTCTATCAAAATTATTTTAAACTCTATCCAAGTATTGTCTATTTATTAACTGATCCTTTCAACTCTGAGAGAGTAGAGGGAAAGAGGATTAATTTTCTATTTTATATGTGAGAAGCTCAGAGAAGGTAAGTAACTTGCTCAAAGCCACCCAGTGATAAGTGGAAGAGACATGCTCTGAACCAGGTATATTTGCAACCAAAGCATTTCACACACAGTGTTACACAATGTTTTGTACTTTGCAAAATCATACAGTGTATGGAGTATCTGAGGACTAACCCAGACTCTCTTTGACATGACAATTTAAAACTATTTTCAGAATTATAATAGTTCTTTTTATGGCCTTTGTAAATAAAGTTTAATGAAAAGACACCAAAAGTGACCTAATGGAAAATTTTTAAGATCTTAAAATGCATTATTGCAAAAACTGAGTTTCTCATTAAAAATGGTTCAAGATGGGGAAAGTGTGCTTTTCTGTGACCTCCACACATCTATACTTGCTGTTATCTGGAAATCTCCTTTCTCCACCTGGGCAATTCTTGCTCATCCTCCAATATCCAACATCTCTTCTGTTTTGTCTACTTGGATCCTTCAGAGAGATTCAAATCTAGACACTTTCAATTTCAGAACCCAGCCTCTAGATTTTTATATGCAAAAGTTAGTGTGGAGAGAAACACCTGCAAACCCATTAGACAATGTGATTCACCTTATAAATTATATAACACTAAGGCACAAAAGGCAGAGAGGAGGAAGCCTCTGATGCAATCGAATCATGAGAGCTTTTTAGAGAGAGTGATTGTTGACTTGAACCTTGAAGGAGTGGGGTTTGGCAGGTAGACAAGGTAGAGAGAATTTCAGAGAGAACAGCAACAGCCAAGGTGGGAGGAATGAAAGAGCATCTTTCTCCTAAAAGTATAATAATACACTCTTCCCCAAAAGATCAGTCAGAAGATGCTTTTTAAAAATACTCTGAATCTTGGAGATCATATTTGTGGTAAATTTTTGCTTTAAATTCTTAAAATGTACTCTAAAACTAGCTTGTTATCACTAATCAATGAATGGTATGACTAGGATTGCTGGTGTTTCCCCAAATTCTCTGATAACAAGACTTGTCCAGGACTCTTGTTAAAAACACAGCTTCCTGGGCTTCCCTGGTGGTCCAGTGGTGAAGAATCTGCCTGCCAAATGCAGGGGACATGGGTTTAATCCCTCCCCCAGGAAGATCCCACATGCCACAAGGCAACTAAGACCATGTGCCACAGCTACTGAGCCCATGTACCCAACTAGTGGTGCAACTATGGAAGCCTGCAGTCCCAGAGCCCCATGCTCCACAATGAGAATCCACCATAATGAGAAGCTTACACACTGGAGCTTAGGTCCATGAATCAAAGCTAACTGGGAGTGGTCAAACAGGAGATGGCAAGAGTGAACATCGACATTTTAAGAATCAGCAAACTAAAATGGACTGGAATGGGTGAATTTAACTCAGATGACCATTATATTTTCTACTGTAGGTGAGAATCCCTTGGAAGAAATGGAGTAGCCATCATGGTCAACAAAAGAATATGAAATGAAGTACTTGGATGAACCTCAAAAACAACAGAATGATCTCTGTTCGTTTCCAAGGCAAACCATCCATTCAATATCAGAGTAATCTAAGTCTACGCCCTGACCAGGCTTTCCTGGTGGCTCAGTGGTAAAGAATCTGCCTGCAGATGCAGGAGACAGGAGACAAGCGTTCACTCCCTGCATTGGGAAGATCCCCTGGAGGAGGGCATGACAACACACTCCAGTATTCTTGCTTCCTTCATAGCTCAGTCGGTAAAGATTATCCGCATGCAATGCAGGAAACCTGGGTTCAATTCCTGAGTCAGGAAGATACCCTGGAGAAAGAAATGGCAATCCACTCCAGTATTCTTGCCTGGAGAATTCCATGGACAGAGGAGCCTGGCGGGCTACAGTCCACGGGGTTGCAAAGAGTCGGACACAACTGAGTGACTAAACCACTACCGTGCCCCTTCAGTAATGTTGAAGAAGCTGAAGTTGAATGGTTCTATGAAGACCTACAAGACCTTCTAGAACTAACACCCCAAAAAGATGTCCTTTTCATTATAGGGGACTGGAATGCAAAAGTAGGAAGTCAAGAAATACCCTGGAGTAACAGGCAAATTTGGCTTTAGAGTGCAGAATGAAGCAGGGCAAAGGTTAGCAGTGTTTTGTCAAGAGAACACACTGGTCATAGCAAACACACTCTTCAAACAACACAAGAGAAGACTCTACACATGGACATCACCAGATGGTCAAAAGTGAAATCAGATTGATTATATTCTTTGCAGCCAAAGATGGAGAAGCTCTATATAGTCAGCAAAAAAAGAGTGGGAGCTGATTGTGACTTGGATCATGAACTCTTTATTGCCAAATTCAGACGTAAATTGAAGAAAGTATGGAAAACCACTAAATCATTCAGGTATGACCTAAATCAAACCCCTTATGATTATACAGTGGAAGTGAGAAATCCATTCAAGGGATTAGATCTGATAGACAGAGTACCTGATGAACTATGGAAGGAGGTTTCTGACATTGTACAGGAGGCAGTGATCAAGACCATCCCCAAGAAAAAGAAATGCAAAAAGGCAAAATGATTGTCTGAGGATGCCTTAAAAATAGCTATGAAAAGAAGAGAAGTAAAAAACAAAGGAGAAAAGGAAAGATATTCCCATCTGAATGCAGAGTTCCAAAGAATAGCAAGGAGAGATAAGGAAACCTTCCTCATCGATTAATGCAAATAAATAGAGGAAAACAATAGAATGGGAAAGACTAGAGATTTCTTCCAGAAAATTAGAGATACCAAGGGAATATTTCATGCAAAGATGGGCACAATAAAGGGCAGAAATGGTATGGACTTAACAGAAGCAAAAGATATTAAGAAGAGGTGGCAAGAATACACAGAAGAACTGTACAAAAAAGATCTTCACAACCCAGATAATCACTCACTTAGAGCCAGACATTTTGCAATGTGAAGTCAAGTGGGCCTTAGGAAGCATCACTATGAACAAAGCTAGTGGAGGTGATGGAATTCCAGGTGAGCTATTTCAAATCCTGAAAGATGATGCTCCAAAAGAGTTGCACGCAGTATGTCAGCAAATCTGGAAAACTCAGCAGTGGCCACAGGACTGGAAAAGATCAGTTTTCATTCCAACCCCAAAGAAAGGCAAGGCCAAAGAATGCTCAAACTACCACACAATTGCACTCATTTCACTGGCTAGTCAAGTAATGCTCAAAATTTTCCAAGCCAGGCTTTAACAGTACATGAATTGTGAACTTCCAGATGTTCAAGCTGGATTTAGAAAAGGCAGAGGAACCAGAGTTCAAATTCCCAGCATCCACGGGATCATCAAAAAAGAAAGAGAGTTCCAGAAAAACATCTATTTTTGCCTTATTAACTATGCCAAAGCCTTTGACTGTTTGGATCACAATAAACTGTGGAAAATTCTTCATGAGATGGGAATACCAGCCCACCTGACCTGCCTCTTGAGAAACCTGTATGCAGGTCAGGAAGCAACAGTTAGAACCATCAGTTGGAACAATAGAGTGGTTTCAAATTGGGGAAGGAGTATGTCAAGGCTGTATATTGTCACCCTGTTTATTTAAGTTATATGCAGAGTACATCATGAGAAACACTGGGCTGGATGAAGCACAAGTTGGAATCAAGATTGCCGGGAGAAATGTCAATAACCTCAGATAGGCAGATGACACCCCTTATGGCAGAAAGTGAAGAACTAAAGAGCCTTTTGATGAAAGTGAAAGAGTAGAGTGAAAAAGTTGGCTTAAAGCTCAACATTCAGAAAACTAAGATCATGGCATCTGGTCCCATCACTTCATGGGAAATAGATGGGGAAAAAATGGAAACAATGATAGAAAGAGTTTATTTTGGGGGGCTCTAAAATCACTGCAGATGGTAACTGCAGCCATGAAATTAAAAGACCCTTGCTCCTTAGAAGGAAAGTTATGACAGCACATTAAAAACAGAGACATTACTTTGCCGACAAAGGTCTGTCTAGTCAAAGCTATGGTTTTTCCAGTGGTCATGTATGAATGTGAGAGTTGGACTGTAAAGAAAGGTGAGCGCAGAAGAATTGATGCTTTTGAACTGTGGTGGTGGAGAAGACTTTTGAGAGTCCCTTGGACTGCAAGGAGATCCAACCAGTCCATCCTAAAGGAAGTCAGTTCTGAATATTCATTGGAAGGACTGATGCTGAAGCTTAAATTTCAATACTTTGGCCACCCGATGCAAAGAACTGACTCATTGAAAAAGACTTTGATGCTGGGAAGGATTGAGGGCAGGAGGAGAAGATGATGGTAGAGGATGAGATGGTTGGATGGCATCACCAACTCAATGGACGTGAGTTTGAATAATCTCCAGGAGTTGGTGTTGAACAGGGAGGCCTGGAGTGCTGCAGTCCATGGGGTCACGAAGAGTTGGACATGACTGAGCAAATGAACTGAACTATGCACTGAAATTAGAAAGTTGTCCCCACTCACCACAACTAGAGAAAACCCAGGAACAGCAATGAAGACCCAGCACAGTCACAAAAAACAACATGTGACACAGCTTCCTGGGCCCCCTGGAGCTTCTTACTCAATGGGTCTGGGAGGAAGCCAAGAACTTGTAATATTTAGCAAGTATGCACAGGAGATTCCCATCGACAGAGAAGTTTGGCAAACACTGAGTTTTCATGGGCCCTGACATCCAGCACTCCTCCAAGGACTCTGCAGTGGAGGTAAACTTCAGTGCAGCACTCAGCCTCCTGATCAGTTAATGATTAACTTGTGGAACCACTGCCCTGGACAACTTAAAGATATATTTCATTAAAGAATGTGACTGTGAGCACTATGCTCAATGATACTGTGGATCTGTCTCTTGCTTCAGTGGTGTTTGGACAGAAAAGACCCAAGAAAGTTCGTTCCCTCCTCCAGCCTCTAACCACCTGCAAATACTTTTCATATCAAACCTTTGGAACCAACCACTCAGCTAGCCTCAGACTCTGGGACCAGCTCACACCATTTTTTGAGATTAATTTCTTATTGCTGATCAAACACATGATCCCACATTCATCAGAATTATTCCCTTCAGGAGGAAGCTGCCATTGATGTCCTGGTCAACCTGCATCTACAGGCCTTCCACACCTACCTCTCTCTGGGCTTCTATTTCCACCACGTCGATATGCCTTTGGAGGGCATGGGCCACTTCTTCAGTGAATTGGCTGATCCCTAGGTAGGACTGGGTGATTGTATCTTCCAAAGGTTCACCTTCAAGCAGCACCAGAGGCTCTGGAGCCCAGCAGCCTCTGAGAAGCCCTCTCTGGTGTCAGTACAGCCACCTGACACTCTCTGCTTTTGAACTATCCTGGAGCCCTATGCAAAGACTTGGACTAAATGCAAACAATAAAGTTTTTTTGCAGCAAAAATTAACAATAATAATAGTAGTAGTGTGAATTCAGAAGCTTTGTAACACATTTCTCTTTATGAGCACAGTCCCTGAATCTTATCCTGCACTGTCTCATCCAATCCCCTCAATACTCCTGCCAGGTAGATTTTTTTTTTTTTTTGCTTACATTGTACAGATTTGGAAACTGAAACTCAAGAGATTTGGGGAAGGTATGGGTCATGCAGCTTATAGTAAGTAGCCAAACTGAAATTGAAGCCAAATCCATCTGAATCCAGAGATCATGTTCTTCCCATTATCCCAGATTCTGGAAGGGTCTATGGCAGAGTGTTGTCATAGTCAGTCTATACCAATGTCTAGCCATATTTTAAATCTGCCTGCCTTTCCTCGGCATCTCTCCATTTTAAGTTGACCTTTCACTGACCTTTTCTCCCCCACCCAACCTGCTTTACCCCAAGAAGTCATCCTGTTTTCTGCTTGACACTCTGTTGCAGTTTTCCACCCATATTATTAGTGTCTCTAACAAGTAAGGCCACACCAACGTCTGGCATTAAAAGAAGCATGAACCTTCATTCCTGAGGTAATGAGACCTTTTTTTCCAAGTTCCTTCCTTCAAAGTTCACGAACTTAATAAAAACTCAGACCCACTCTATTACAGCTCAGACCTCTGCTGCAAGACGCCAAAGCTGAGTAAAGGCAGTGCCTGTGTGAAAAAGAAATGTATCCATAGATTAGCACTCTCTTTGTCTTCCACCAACCAAACTCAGAGAAAGACACAGTGGGAAGCACTCTAGCCCACATCTGAGTTTCCTGGTTATACACTGCTGATGACATTCATATCCCAAGAACTAAGTGGACCTTGATACAAAGATGTTTATAGTCTTTATTGGGCTTCCCAAGTGGCACTAGTGGTAAAGAATTTGCCTGCCAATGCAGGAGACCCAGGATCAATCCCGAGGTCAGGAAGGACCCCACCACCACCCCCATAGGAAGACATGGCAACCGACTCCAGTGTTCTTGCCTGGAGAATTCCATGGGCAGAGGACCCTGGCAGGCTACAGTGCATAGGGTCACACAGAGTTGGACACGACTAAAGCCTCTTAGCACTCAATGGTCTTTGTTTGGACTTCCCAGGTGGTGCAGTGGTGAAGAGTCTGCCTGCTGATGCAAGAGTCACAGGTTTGATTCCTGGGTCAGAAAGATCCCCTGGAGTAGGAAACGGCAACCCACTTCAGTATTCTCGCCTGGAAAAATCCATGGACAGAGCAGTCTGGTGGGCTACAGTCCATGGGGTCACAGAGACTGACATGACTGAGCAACCTGAGCATGCACAGTCTTTGTTTATAGTCTTTTCTGCCCCTTAGAAATAGATCTTTGGAGAAGCCTAACACTTGACTCTTCAAAGTTATAGAGATTTGCATCCATCTCCACACAGAATAGTTTGAAAGACCCAGGGATGCATGGAAGGAGTCACTCCAGGCTGTTTCTCATCAGCCTGCTGCTCCTCAGTGGCGGTGGCCACCGCCATTCTGCAGCTGCCCAGTAATGGTTCCACGCTGGCCATCACTTCATGACTCCCAATGTCTCCTCCTCTGAAGCTCTTAAAAGCCACTACCCTCCCCTGGTAGCCTCAACTTCTAGCAGCTCACTTTTATAACTACTGCACTGAGGCATGCATCCCTGGACCCTCCAGGAACTTGGCTCACCTGCCCATCAACTCCCTGCTAGCATTCACATGCCTGTTCAGAAGCCTATTATCCAGAGTGAAGTAAGCCAGAAGGAAAAACAACAATACAGTATACTAACGCATATATATGGAATTTAGAAAGATGGCAGCGAGAACCCTGCATGCGAGACAGCAAAAGGAACGCAGATGTATAGAACAGACTCGTGGACTCTGTGGAAGAGGGCAAGGGTGGGATGATATGGGAGAATGGCATTGAAACATGTTAATTATCATATGTGAAATCAATCGCCAGCCCAGGATTGATGCTCGGGGCTGGTGCACCGAGATGACCCAGGGGAAGGGAATTGGGAGGGAGGAGGGAGGGGGGTTCTGGAGGGGGAGTATATGTAAACCCATGGCGGTTTCATGTCAATGTATGGCAAAACCAACACAATAAAGTAAAGAAAATTAAAAAAAAAAAAGAAGACATGTTCTGAGGACCAATCATACTCTCGACATGAAGGATTCACCTTGAATGAGATCCATCCCTGCTTTTCCACCAGCCTCATCTCCTCCCCTGCCCAAACTCTCCCCTCACCTTCCAACAGACCCTTCATTCTGCTCCACCCAGCCACCCATCTTCTCTGCTTTGGCTGCCAAGCTGCTGGAGAAGCTTGCCTATCGATGCTGAATTGCAGTAGAAAGGAATTAGCCAGCTCTGCCTTGGCTTCAGTTTCGACATCTAAAGGCTGCAATGAGAAACAGGAGGAAAAGAATCTAAAATCCCTAGTATCCTGTGTAACCCAAGTAGGTGTTCAGTAGATATCCCCACCAGCCATCTGATGTCTGAATTCTAGCAGTCCATCCAGTCGCTGTGTGCTCTGAGTCACTGCCCTCTCATCAGGAAAACAGAGGCAGAAAAGTCTTCAGGTCACAGAGAGGATTCAAAAACAAACATGGCAACAGCCATTATTCCCTTGTGCCTTCCCTAAATGAATGTGATCTCTCTGGGCTTCGCATCCCACACCATTACCTGAGTTCTAGGTGGCTTCAGATCAGCAGCTTTACCCTATTGCATCAGAGGAGCTCTGCTGATGACAGGTTTAATACCTGCTAGACTCCTAGAACCTTTGCCATTGCCTAAATAATTCTCAGCTAAGACCATTGAAAAAAAATTGTGAAAAGTCTCAGAAAACAACTCCTGCACCCCAGGAGGTTTGGTGCAAGCAAATGTAACATGCTCAGTGCTCTCAGGCCCTCGGCCTCCATCCCAGATGCGGTGGGCAGCGGTGCTGAGGAGTGGGTTGCATTTCCTATGAATTAAGCCATCAGGCGGGAGAACAATGTCATCATTGATGGGGAAAGGTCACTGAAATTCCAAGGACACTTGAAGCCTTTCACTGGGTTGAGACAGAGATGCCTAATGTTAATCTTACGTAATACAAGTCTCTGACAACCCACTTTCTAATGGGCCTACTGGCAGCTCAATTGGCCATTCACTGTGATTCAGTGCATCCTCAAGGAAGTGGTTTGGAAGGGGGGAACCTATTTTTTAATCTGTGGTCCAAAACTCCCCCAGAATGTATTAGCACGGGCCATTCTGATTCTTGGGGTAGAAGGTGCTTTGCTCCATTCAAGACTTACTCTACTCGCCGGTGGGGAGTTCCAAGCACAGTAAAATCAATGTTCTTTCATTTATTAAATACACATTAATGGGGCACAGAATGTAATGAACACGCAGGCTATTTCTGCTGCCCTCCTTAGGGTGGTTTCTGGCCTATGACCTTGGCTCTAAGGCCCATCTCTTTGCCCTGGTACTTTAGAGATTCATTCCTTTATTTGACAAATACTTAATGTGCGCTTTTCTCCTTCCAGGCACTGTTGTAAGGCATAAAATGGCCAGTGTGACAGAGCTTCCCCTTACATGGTTTACCGACTAACTGGAAAGTTAGTCCATGACTATTCATTTGCAAGTAAGTGACACGGGTGTAATGCTTGGGGAAGTTCAGAACCCCCTGAGAACATACAGCAGGCCCTCTATCAGAGGAGGAAGGAAGTGGAATTTGAAGAGGCTTGGAGAAACTGACATTTCAGCCAGGTCTGGACAGTAGGCTAAGAGTTAGTTGAGCAAAGGGGAGCAAGAAATAAGGGAGCTAAAAGGAGGGTACTGTCCCTGGGCTTTAGGGAGTAGGGAGGAGAAGGAGGGAGGTGTGGCTGATGCAGAGGCAGCTTATAGAGGAGAGGGCTACTTGTTCCACCCACTCCAGCTTCCCAATCTGCATGCAGTCTCTAGACCTACTTCAGCTTTTCAACCCACAGTCTTCAGTGAGAGCCCAGCCCTCAGAGTCCCAGGCGAGGCCCAGCTTCCCAGGGGCCACTTGTCAGGGAGGGGAATCCAGACCACCTCCACTCACATCTCCAGGGTCTGATTCTCATGATTAGAAGAATTAGTGTGAACAGGGGAGACACAATTTGTCCACCAAGTAGTACCTCTGATGCGGTGTTTAGGACACAGGGAGCTCAGTTTCCCAGCTCTTTTTCTTTGTGTTTTCTGGCAAAGAAATGACCATTGGGAGAGAAGGGCACAAAAGTGAACTCCTTGCCTCCCTAAATGAGTTCTCACCTGTTCACCTCCTGGCTTGAATTAGACTTTGTCCCAGAAATGAGCAATGCTACAGATAAAACTTTAAGGAAACATGAAGAACAAGGGCAGAGTTGAAGGACAGGAGTGTGGCCAACATAATGTTCACTTTTCACAGTGAGAAAAAAGTAGGCACAGGAAATGCCACTGGTGGCCTTGACACTGAGACCAAGCCAGGATGGAGACACATGATCAAAGAGGAGGTCCCAGGACATTGGAGAATGAAGCAGCAGTGAGCAAGGGAGCAAGCTCACTCACTCAGCTGGCTGCCTTTTTGTGAACAGATATGAGTAGGTGGTTTAGTGAAAGTCCATGGTTTCTCTGGGATTCAACAAAATACATGCCAAACACTCGTTGGCAATCCTTAAGATACTTTCAACAAATGTGCTCTAATATGGTGTGTCTGCAGAGTCAAGGCCAGAGAGAGCATGGAACAGTCAGCTACCGGCCTGCGGCAGCTCTGAAAGGCTTCCAGAGGGAGTCTGGAGGCTTCCCTGAGCAGAGAAATCACACATCTCTGGCACATGGTAGGGTAGAGGATAGAAGCAGGCAGTACAGCATGGTGTGAACTCTGTAGCCAGCCTGCCTGGGATCAAACAGGGCCCTACTGATTACTAGCTGTGCAACCCTAGGCAAGTTTCCCTAACCCCGGGGTGCCTCAGTTTCCTCATCTGTAAGATGAGACCGATAACAGCACTTAGCTCATAAAGATGTCTGAGCACTGAAGAATTGATGCTTTGAACTGTGGTGTTGGAGAAGAGTCTTGAGAGTCCCTTGGACCACAAGGATATCAAACCAGTCAATCCTAAAGGAAATCAATCCTGAATATTCATTGGAAGGACTGATGCTGAAGTTGAAACGCCAATACTTTGGCCACCTGATGTGAACAGTTGACTCATTAGAAAAGATCCTGATGCTGGGAAAGATTGAAGGTAGAAGAAGAGGGTGAAAGATGATGAGATGGTTGGATGGCATCACCAATGGACATGAGTTTGAGCAAGCTCTGGGAGGTGGTGAAGGACAGGGTGGCCTGGCATGCTGTAGTCTGTGGGGTCACAAAGAGTGGGGCATGACTAAGAGACTGAACAGCAACTTCAGTTTGATGTAAAAATCTCTGAAAAGAGTCAATATATACAAACTACTTAGAACAGCACCTGGTAAGTGCTCTATGAATGCTAGCTATGATTAAGGAGATGTGTGATTAAGGTTTTTTTAATTAATAGACTTTATTTTAAGCAGTTTTTAAATTTATAGAGTTAGCAGAAAGTACAGAGATTCCCCATAGACCCCTGCCTTTCACACACAATTCTCCCTACTTCTGACATCTTACATTAGCGTGGCTCCTTTGTTACAATGAGCCAATACTCACACGTTATAATTAACTACAATTCACACTTTACACTAGGGTTCACTCTTTGTGTTGTATACTCTATGGGTTTTAACAAATGTATAATGTCAGGTACCATTACAGAATCACACAGAATAGTTTTGTTGCCCCCCAAATCCTCCGTATTCTATGTCTCCCTTCACCCAGTCCCAATTTCCTATTCCCTGGAACCACTGTTTGTTTGTTTGTTTGTTTGTTTTCTATCTTTTACCTTTTCTTGAATGTCAGATGATTAGAACCAGACAGTACATGGCCTTCTCAAACTGATTTCTTTCACATAGAAATATGCATTTAAGTTTTCTTTGTGTCTATTCCCTGGTTAAGTTCTTGTAAGGAGCAGGTATATTCATACCAAGTTGAATGGCAATACTCAAAGGAAGCTGAATAAAGCATCTTTACTTTGTCACTCTATAGAAAATTCTGCTAATATTTGCCTTTGGAATCCTGCTATTTCATCCTCTAGTGAATTCCCACCATTAACGCTTTTTGCCCTGAGTTAAGTGACTCCTTTAAAATACAAACATTCCTGGGAGGTCACATTTTAAATATTTCAGGGCTAGAACTATAGCATTATTCAGCTTAAAGGGAGCCTCAGCATCAAATGTTCTCAAACCCTATATTAAAATGGGAATCAGAGAGAGAGGTGACTTATTGAAGAATACTCAAAGACAAGTGACATGTTATTCATCTAAAAAGTCACCTGTGACTTGAATGCAAGTTTGGAGAGACAAGGGCAGTAACCACACAGCTTGAACTGAAAAATTAAAACACAAGTTTCAACAAAATATATTTTGAATAGCAACCATGAACATATACAAGTATTTATACAATCCCCTAAGTATTTCATTTATAAACTTTCTCAACAGTAACAACATTAAACTAAGTTAGGACTATACATTTATTGACTTAGTTTAATGCTGTTACTGTTCATAGTTTATAAATGAAATGCGTTGTGCTTCCTAGGTGGCGCTAATGGTAAAGAATCAGCTTGCCTATACAGAAGACTTAAGAGACTGGGATTTGATCCCTGGGTCAGGAAGACTTCCTGGAGAAGGAATTGGCAACACTCTAATTTTCTTGCCTAGAGAATCCCATGGACAGAGGAGCCTGAAGTGTCACAGTCCACAGAGATGCAAAGAGTTGGACATGATGGAAGCGACCACACACGCGCACACACATTTACAGACATACTTACTGAGTGTCAGCAAAATGCAAGACAATAAGCTAGTTGTGAAGATATGCACATAAAAAATAATATGTGCTTACAGAAAGTAAGAGCCAATGACTGCCTGGGTCAAACCAGGAAGGCTTCCCTGAAGAGGTGACATTTGATCCAGTCCTGTAAGATGAACAAACATAGGTGGAAAAGAAAGGACACTACGGTGAACCTGGGATGAGGAACGTGTATGACATTTATCCAGGAGTAGTGAGCAGTTTTAACTGGCTGAGAAGAGGGCACACAGGGTGTCATAGAAATGGAACTTCAGTTTCCCCATCACAGGGTCAAGGTGACCATAGGCTGCAGAGGGACTGGGCTGGGCAGAGCCGTCAGAAGCCTGACGCCTCCAGTTCACCACTGTTCCCAGGACCCAGGCTGCTCCACCAGGGTCAAGTGTCCAACTGCCTCATGAACACTTGCCAAGAGGCTGTCTACAGCAGGTTCTTGGAGAACTCAAGGACTCCCGGCTTCCTCCCTGTGTCCTTGGAGGCCGTGCCCTCATTGTGCTCTCTAAGGAGCAAGTTTCCTCTCTAAGGGCAGACAATAGAATTCTTCCCAGAGAGCCTTCTCCGGCAGGAGACGTCCTAAGGCAGCCTTCATTCAGCCTTGGCGGTGGGGGAGTGGAGGGTGGGCTTTCCTTCCTGGAAGTCCAGCTTCTTAGTGAATTGCCTCCCCACCCTCCCCCCAACCCTGCTGACAGCCCTGCCCTTCCAGCCCCCTTCCTATGCTAACACATCAGCCCTTGCAGTCAGGATGGGCGTAAGTGACTTTCTCCATTAAATTCCAGATTCCTTACTTGATGCAACTGTTCCTCCACCAGCCTTCCAAGCTTGTCAGAGCAAGGAAGGCTCTGAGTCTGCAAGACACCCCATTCAAATAAACACTCAGTCAACAAGCAAGCACCATGTCAAAGAGGAATCAGGGGTGTGGTTGATAAAGAGAGGTCTTGGGAAAATGAAGGCTGCTTGGGTTGGTCCCCCACTCAGATTTTGAACACATATCTCTCTCCTACCTGCCTTCTATCTCTGTGGATATAAGCACACATATGTATGCATGTACACACACATGACTCCAGCCATCCTCATTCCCTGTGCAAGTGTACAAGTCACTAGATTGTGTCCAACTCTTTGCAACCCCATGAACTGTAGCCCGCCAGGCTCCTCTGTCCATGGAATTCTCAAGCAAGAATACTGGAGTGAGTTGCCATTCCCTTCTCCATGGGATCTTCCCTGACTCAGGGATTGAACCCACATCTTCTGCATCCCCTGCCTTGGCAGGTGGAACCTTTACCACTGAGCCACCTGGGAAGCCCCTTATTCCCTACACTCACCCCCATTACTGACCTCTACCACCAACTCTCCTGACCCCTCATATCCCCACTAATTCTTACAGCACCATGCACCTCAATACCACAGGATACAGTGAGGATGAAGTAGTGAGGACACCAGACGGGGGCTGTATTGTAACCCTCGTACCTGTCTGGTGTCTGTACCATATATAAACCTTCCTCAACTTCAGTTTCCTTACATGCAACCTGGAGATAAAGAAAATGAAAGGACTAAAGGATACAAAGTGTGAAAATAACCAAGAACTCAGAGTATAATCCCAGGTGATTTCCTTTCCTCTACCTCCCTTAACAAATTAAACTCAATCGCATTCAAACACACAACACTGGACTGTCCCTTCAAGGTCACAGAGAAGCATTATGATGAGACAGACAAAGGCTCAGAGACAGATCCTGTCTCATAGAATAGGGGTCCCCCACCCCCAAGTCATGGAGCAGTACAGCCTGTTGGAACCAGGCCAACCAGCAGGGGGTAATCAGTGGATAAATCCAGAACCATCCCACCCACTCCCCCACCCCTAGTCCATGGAAAAATTGACTGCCATGAAGCCAATCCCCAGTGCCAAAAAGGCTGGAGACCACTGTCATAGAAGATAAATTATTTTTGCAAAGAACAGAAACCCCAACTCAAAATGGCTTGAGGGAGGGGGGAAAAAAGAGTTTATTGCTTTGGCAAAACGGAGAAATACTCCCAAGATCCATTCTCCCTTCCTTCCCTTTAGTAATAGAATTCCCTGCCTCTGTGATCCAAAGGTTGTGACCAACTCTCCCACACATTCCAGAGACCTCTTCACCTGGCCTTCCTTACACCTAGACGTGGCTGTATAGTGGAATGTAAATGAAGGAGGTAAGTGTGTTCTCTGGTCACTTTCTTAAAAAAGAGATTGCTCTCCATATCTTTGTTTGCTCTTCTCCCGGGTTGAGAAAGGAGTCCACTGAAGCAGTCACTTGGGACCTACAGATGGAAGCCACATGTTGAAAATGGCAGACCTACTCTGGCAGCCTAGACCACTTGCCTCTGGGCTGTTATGTGAAAGAGACCCTAATTTGTATATTACTTAAGTCCTGTTGCTGAGGAGTCTGTGTAATAGCGATCTGGCTGCCAACTTACTAACAAATTCAGGTGGGACTTGATTCAGCAGTTTCCAACAATGTCACTGAGGACCCAGTCTCTTTCTTTGTCTCTGCTCTGTTTCCAGTTGTGTTTATCTTATTCTCAGACTCTGTGTGATCCCCTCCCATAACCGGCCACTACTCCCCCAACCCTAAAGCAGTTCCAGGGTCTTCCCAGATACTAAAAGAAATTTCTGCAGCCAATGTGTGCTTAGTCACTCAATTACATTCAACTCTTTGTGACCCCATGGACCGTAGCCCTACAAGCTCCTTTGTCCATAGGGATTCTCCACATAAGAATACTGGGGATCTTCACAAGTCAGGGATTGAACCCAGGTCTCCCTCACTGCAGGCAGATTCTTTACCATCTGAGCCATCAGGAAAGTCCATACAGACCTCAAATCCTCACACAACACACTGCAGAGAAGAGGGATATTTTCTTCCCTTGTCATCACATAATGGCAGGAGGGAGGCTAAAGGACAGAAAGATAAGCCAGCAAACTCAAATGGCCTACAGTTATTCACTTTCTCCTTTGAACATCTTGCTTAACTGTTTAGCTAGAGCCATTAGCTTAGGACTTAAACCAAGTACAATGGAATTTAGAATCCAGTTCTAATATTCAGACTGTGTTTCTTCAGAGACCTTGTGGGTTTCTATTGTGGGAGGCAAGCACCTATTTCCAACAATGTCTAAGACACACAAGAGAGGAAACTAATTCCCCAAAATGAAATTAAGTGCTGTAAGGAAGTGGAAATCAATTCTGGGAAGCTAAACAATGGTAAATGTCCATTCCATCACCTAAATACTGATATCATCCAAACTCTAAATTCTAGCCCAACCTCTCTCCTGTGACTCAGACTGGGTCAGGACTAGAGTGAGGCAGAAAAGGAGCCCAGGGTGAAAATTTTAAGGAAATGCTCATTCTCAAGTTCAGTCCTCACTTGTTGAACCCTGAGAGTGAGTGCCTCCTTAAAGTTTGCTCCCTAACCCTAGCCTGGACCCTTGACCTTCAAGCCAGTGTACTGGTCATTGATCTACCAGGATATTTCTTCAGCTTCCTACCTTCAGGTATGATTAGGATAGATTCTATCACCTACCACTCCCCAACATTGTCCTCCTATACTCCCTGTATTACTACTTCCTGCCACCTATATCTGGCTACTCAAGACAGAATCCTGGAAACACTCCTTGATGTCACCCTCTCTTCACCTCACTCCAGACAATCACCAAGTCCATAACCATTCAGCTTTGTACAATCAGCCCTCCACATCTACAGATGCAAAACCCATAGATACAGAAGACCAGCTGTACTCATTGGACTATACCATTTTATACAAGGGACTTGGGCATCTGCAGATTTTGGTGTCCAAGGGACTCCTGGAACCAGTCCCCCACAGATACCAAGAGATAACTGCACATATCTCCATAATCCATCCACTTCATCAAGCCTTCCTTCCCTGTGTCACTAAACTCAACAACTATCATCTTTCCACTGGAAATCTGCAACAGCCCCATACCTTGTCTTCCCATTTCTGATCTTGCTTTCCTCCAATCACATTTTCTTATCATAACCAGAATGGTCTTTCCTAATTTGGCTTACAAAGTAACCCCCCACAATCCAACACGATCAACTTTTCCAGCCTTGGTTATTACAACTACAGCTATACCATTTTCTCTTGGTTCCTCAATCCCTCCATGCTCCCAGGAATTGATGTGCTTTTCCTCCTCCCACCCACCTCCCCCATAACATACTTATTCTTAGAATATTAGCTTAAAGTTTAATTCCTCCCAAGGCCTTCCTGATTCATAAACTCGGTGAACTTCTTCTCTATGCTCCCAAAATACCTAGTTCTACATTTACCTAGAACTGCTTCCTGCCTGTGAGGAGACAAGGGTTCAATCCCTGGGTTGGGAAGATTCACTGGAAAAGGAAATGGCAACCCACCCCAGGATTCTTGCCTGGAAAATTCCAAGGACAGAGCAGCCTGGTGGGCTACAGATCACAGGGTCAAAAAGGGTCAGACATGACTGAGCAACTAGCAACAAATTCTCTTCTAGGTAGGGGACATAGGTAAAATACAATAAAATAAATGCTATAAAGTATAAAGTGGCTGAAAGGGCAGAATGAGAACAAGCAAAGGAGCCCTTATGTTTGGAGGAATCAAGGATACTTCACAGAGGAAATTTCTCTTAAACAGAGTTTTCTTAAAGACCCACAATCAAAAGAGAAAATTCTCAACAAGGTACATAGTGGAAAGGAAAATGTGGCATATGACAGAACATGGTGTGTTATGGGATGCGGAGCAGTTCCGTATCACAGGAGGGTTAAGATAGGGTGTATATAAACTCCTAGAGGATAACATTGGGAAAACACTCTCTGACATCAACCAAAGCAGGATCCTACATGACCCACCTCCCAGAATATTGGAAATAAAAGCACGAATAAACAAATGGGACCTAATTAAAATTATAAGCTTCTGCACAACAAAGGAAACTATAAGCAAGGTGAAAAGACAGCCTTCAGAATGGGAGAAAATAATAGCCAATGAAGCAACGGACAAACAATTAATCTCAAAAATATACAAGCAACTCCTGCAGCTCCATTCCAGAAAAATAAACAACCCAATCAAAAAGTGGGCCAAAGAATTGAACAGACGTTTCTCCAAAGAAGACATAAAAATGGTTAACAAACACATGAAAAGATGCTCAACATCACTCATTATCAGAGAAATGCAAATCAAAACCACAATGAGATATCACTTCACACCACTCAGAATGGCTGCAATCCAAAAATCCACAAGTAATAAATGCTGGAGAGGATGTGGAGAAAAGGGAACTCTCTTACACTGTTGGTGGAATTGCAAACTAGTACAGCCTCTATGGAAAACAGTGTGGAGGTTCCTTAAAAAGCTGCAAATAGTCCTGCCATATGACCCAGCAATCCCACTGTTGGGCATATACACCGAGGAAACCAGAATTGAAAGAGACACGTGTACCCCAATGTTCATCGCTGCTTTATTTACAATAGCCAGGACATGGAACCAACCTAGATGCCCATCAACTGACGAATGGATAAGAAAGCTGTGGTACATATACACAATGGAATATTACTCAGCATTAAGGAAAAATTCATTTGAATCAGTTCTACTCAGATGGACGAAACTGGAGCCCATTATCCAGAGTGAAGTAAGCCAGAAGCAAAAACAACAATACAGTATATTAACGCATATATATGGAATTTAGAAAGATGGTAACGAGAACCCAGCATGCGAGACAGCAAAAGGAACGCAGATGTATAGAATAGACTCAGGGCCTCTGTGGATGAGGGAAAGGGTGGGATGATATGGGAGAATGGCATTGAAACATGTTAATTATCATATGTCTAAGCAATAGCCGGCCCAGGATTGATGCTTGGGACTGGTGCAACGAGATTTCCCGAGGGGAGGGAGGAGGGAGGGGGGTTCTGGAGGGGGAGCATATGTAAACCCATGGTGATATCATGTCATTGTTTGGCAAAACTAATAATAAAAATGTTTAAAAAAAAAAGATAGGGTGTATGAGGGGCAGAAACTGAGGGCATGGAGTGTGGCAGAGGCTCCAGGAACCCTCACCAAGGAGAGAGCCATGTTTGAGGCTCCTACAGAGAAGAGCTGCCTGGGTTTTCCTGCAGATAGCCACTCAGAGAGGGACACAGAAGGTTCACCATCCATCTACACATGTGCTTTCCCTGCTCCTGTTTATTTATACTCCGCGAGGCTGGAGGGAATCAAGGCATAATTCATGACCCACCCCTTCAGCACCCTGCAGAGAGAGGAAAACAGGGGAACATCCCTGTCAAGTGCCAGATGTTTGGCAGGGCCTGAGGGGCTGCTGATGGCTTTGGAGGTGAAACAGGAAACTCTTCTGGGGCAGGAAGCCTGAACGTGCAGAAGTTTGCTGAATGAAAGGCAAGTGGCTTCAGAAAATTAGGGACTGATGAGATGGTAGCCAGTCAGACAAATCTGGGTTCCAGTCTCAGTGTGGCTCCTTCCTGGCTGTGTGGCCCCTGACAAATCACTTCCTCAACCCAAGCCTCAGTTTCTTCCACTCCTGTCCCATCTAGAGCTCTGAGGTTCAAGGATGCCACAAGGCAGTATGTGAACTTCACTTTGTAGGTTGAATGGGTTTTGTTTTGTTCCATTGATCTATATTTCTGTCTTTGTGCCAGAACCATACTGTCTTAATGACTGTGGATTTGTAGTATAGCCTAAAGTCTGGTAGGTTGATTCCTCCAGTTCCATTCTTCTTTCTCAAGATTGCTTTGGCTATACGAGGTTTTTTGTATTTCCATACAAATTGTGAAATTATTTGTTCAAAAGCCCAGAGATAAATCCACGCATCTATGGACACCTTATTTTTGACAAAGGAGGCAAGAATATACAATGGAGAAAAGACAACCTCTTTAACAAGTGGTGCTGGGAAAACTGGACAGACACTTGTAAAAGAATGAAACTAGAACACTTTCTAACACCATACACAAAGATAAACTCAAAATGGATCAAAGATCTAAGCATAAGACCAGAAACTATAAAACTCCTAGAGGATAACATAGGCAAAACACTCTCTGACATAAACCAAAGTAGGATACTCCATGACCCACCTCCCAGAATATTGGAAATAAAAGCACAAATAAACAAATGGGACCTAATTAAAATTAAAAGCTTCTGCACAACAAAGGAAACTATAAGCAAGGTGAAAAGACAGCCTTCAGAATGGGAGAAAATAATAGCCAATGAAGCAACGGACAAACAATTAATCTCAAAAATATACAAGCAACTCCTGCAGCTCCATTCTAGAAAAATAAACGACTCAATCAAAAAGTGGGTCAAAGAACTAAACAGACATTTCTCCAAAGAAGACATAAAAATGGCTAACAAACACATGAAAAGATGCTCAACATCACTCATTATCAGAGAAATGCAAATCAAAACCACAATGAGGTACCACTTTACACCAGTCAGAATGGCTGCAATCCAAAAATCTACAAGCAATAAATGCTGGAGAGGATGTGGAGAAAAGGGAACTCTCTTACACTGTTGGTGGGAATGCAAACTAGTGCAGCCACTATGGAAAACAGTGTGGAGATTCCTTAAAAAACTGCAAATAGACCTGCCATATGACCCAGCAATCCTACTGCTGGGCATATACACCAAGGAAACCAGAATTGAAAGAGCCACGTGTACCCCAGTGTTCATCGCTGCATTTTTTACAATAGCCAGGACATGGAAGCAACCTAGATGCCCATCAACTGACAAATGGATAAGAAAGCTGTGGTACATATACACAATGGAATATTACTCAGCATTAAAAAAAAATTCATTTGAAGCAATTCTACTCAGATGGACGAAACTGGAGCCCATTATCCAGAGTGAAGTAAGCCAGAAGCAAAAACAACAATACAGTATATTAACGCATATATATGGAATTTAGAAAGACGGTAACGAGAACCCAACATGGGAGACAGCAAAAGGAACACAGATGTATAGAATAGACTCGTGGACTTTGTGGATGAGGGTAAGGGTGGGATGTTATGGGAGAAGGGCATTGAAGCATGTTAATTGTCATGTGTCTAATCAATCGCCAGCCCAGGATTGATGCTCGGGGCTGGTACAGCGAGATTTCCCGGGGGGGAGGGAGGAGGGAGGGCGGTTCCAGAGGGGAAGCATATGTAAACCCATGGTGATATCATGACAATGTATGGCAAAAACAATAAAAAAAAAAAGGAGAAAAAAAAATTCATTTGAATCAGTTCTACTCAGGTGGACGGAACTGGAGCCTATTATCCGGAGTGAAGTAAGCCAGAAGGAAAAACAACAATACAGTATACTAACGCATATATATGGAATATAGAAAGACAGTAACCAGAACCCAGCATGCGAGACAGCAAAAGGAACGCAGATGTATAGAACAGACTCGTGGACTCTGTGGAAGAGGGCAAGGGTGGGATGTTATGGGAGAATGGCATTGAAACATGTTAATTATCATATGTGTAATCAATCGGCAGCCCAGGATTGATGCTCGGGGCTGGTGCACCGAGATTTCCCGGGGGGAGGGAGGAGGGAGGGGGGTTCTGGAGGGGGAGCACATGTAAACCCATGGCGATTTCATGTCACTGTATGGCAAAACTAATAAAAAAAAAAAAAGAAATGGGTTTTGTTACCCAATGCTCCTTTTCACTTTGAATGAGTAGACCACCAGATGAGATGTCTTTGAACCAGAAGGAGTTTAAAGAAAAAAAAATTCAGAGGCCTATCTACCTGACTTTCAAGTAAACAAAGGCTTTCAAACACAGGACGTACAGAACACTAGATTGATGGGGGGCTAGGGTTGGGGGAGATTCATACATTTATTTAGAAATGCTGGTGGTCTAACTTTCCCCTTCACTTGGTTACCTTAGTTCCAAATTGGTAGCTAAGTAAGAGCTCATAGATTTTTGCTGAATTTTTTTCCAGTCTCCTGTTCCACTCTGCATTCTTCTCTAGCCATGCTGAATAAACCACTCTGTATTCTCCTAAAATGTTCTCATCTTCTATTTTTTTGTCTTTGTTCACATTGTTCATTCATTCAACAAACGCCACTGAATAGGAGCCTCTCTGGCCAGGGTTCTGAACAGTGAAAAAAACGAAAAGACACGGCCCCTGCTTTCATAGGCATGTAGTCTAACATGAACTAGATTAACCAGATAGACACAAACTAAAACGTGTTGCACAAAACAGAAATGTCAGAAGTTGTACATCTACTCTGGGGCAGAATATTGTTTATGAGAGCCATAGAAGAAGAAATTGATTTAGCTATGGAGGACAGGGAAGGCTTCTTGGACTCAGGAATGCCTTTATGCCCTTCCTTTTAAGGACAAAATTCCATTCAGCTTTTCAAGGCAGCTCAGATATCTCTGTGAAGTCATCTGCATCCCACCAACAAGACATTCTTTCCTTTGGGATCTGTAGGGATTTTGTTAAGGACAATAACAAAGCTCATGTCGGTATCTTGTGCATGCATATGTATTCAGTCGTGTCTGATTCTTTGCAACCCTATGGACCATCAGGCTCCTCTGTCCCTGGGATTTCCCAGGCAAGAATACTAGAATGGGTTGCCATTTCCTCCTCCAGAGGATCTTCCTGACCCAGGGATCGAACCCACATCTCTTACATCTCCTGCAATAACAAGCAGATTTTTTACCAGTCACTGTCCCCTGGTTCTAGTTTGTCGCCTCACAAAATGATAGCACAAGGCCTGTTCTGTTTAGATGCTAAATCATGTCTGACTGCGACCCCATGGGCTGCAGCAGATCAGGGCTTTCCTGTCCTCCCAAAGTTTTCTCAAACTCATGCCCATTGAGTCAGTGATGCCATTCAACCTTCTTACCCTCTGTCATCCCCTTCTCCTCTTGCCCTCAATCCTTCCCAGCATCACAGTCTTTTCCAGTGAGTCAGCATTTTGCATCAAGTGACCAAAGCATTAGAACTTCAGTTTCAGTGTCAGTCCTTCCAATAAATATTTAGGGTTGATTTTCTTTAGGATTGATGGGTTTGATCTCCTTATTGTCCAAGGGACTCTCAAGAGCCTTCTCCAACACCAAAGTTCAAAAGCATCAATTCTTCAGCCCTCAGCTTTCTTAATAGTCCAACTCTCATATCTGTACATGACTATTGGAAAAACCATATTTGACTATACAAACCTTTGTCAGTAAAGTGATGTCTCTGTTTTTTAATATGCTGTCTAGGCTTGATCTAGCTTTTCTTCCAAAAAGCAAATGTCTTTTAATTTCATGGCTGCAGTCACCATCCGCAGTGGTTGTAGAGCCCAAGAAAGTAAAATCTGCCACTGTTTCCACTTTTTCACCATCTATTTGCCATGAAGTAATGGGACCAGATGCCATAATCTAATTTTTTTTTTAATGCTGAGATTTAAGCCGGCTTTTTCACTCTCCTCTTTCACTTTCATCAAAAGGCTCTTAGTTCCTCTCTACTTTCTGCCACTAACGTATCATCTGCATAGCAGAGGTTGTTGATATTTCTCCCAATGATCTTGATTCCAGCTTGTAATTCATCCAGCCCGGCATTTTGCAAATGTACTCTGCATATAAGTTAAATAAACAGGGTGACAATATACAGTCTTTTCATGCTCCATTCCCAGTTTGGAACCTATCCATTGTTCCATGTCTGGTTGGTTCTAACTGTTGTTTCTTGACCTGCATACAGGTTTCTCAGGAGGCAAGTAAGGGGTCTGGTATTCCCATCTCTTTAAGAATTTTCCAGTTTGTTGTGATTCACACAGTCAAAGGGTTCAGTGTAATCAATGAAGCAGAAGTAATGTAGGCCTACATTACCCATTTCTGCAGCACCAATGCTGTGCCAGATACAAATGACATGAAACTGGAGTCAGTTGAAAATGTAGATTGGCTACAAATTCAAGGTATTTTTTTAAGAGAGAAACTCATTTCACAATTAGCAATCTAAATAATGTTCTGTTTCAGGCTAGTTTTTCTTAATAAAACAAATTATTTTCTAATAAGTTTCCCTGGATATATTATATAATTAGTAAAAATAAGCCATGTATGAAAACTCTAGACCTGCCATTCAAGTAACGGATCATAAAATTCCTTCACTGGATTTTAAAGACATTCATCTGTAATTTCTCCATAAGCCCAAAGTCTGGCTGTCAAAGTGACTGAACTAGTGGGGTTTCTTATTTCAAATATGAATTTTTATGATGTGGTCTACCTATGTGGGCAGGAGCACTTAGGAAAAGGCAGGTGGGTTTCTGGGCTTTGAAACAGAAATAAAAAGAAGTTGGTGAAAGTCCATTTCTCAGAAGTAAACACGTCTGTCACCTTTCCTTCTTACATGGTAGACTTGTTACAAAAGGGGCCCAGAATTATTTGGTTTCCTATCCCTGGGTAGGAAAGTGCCTTATACTTGGCCCATTCAATTACTTCCACCTAGCAAGTCTTTGCTCTCATCAAAACCCTAAATACCCTTCAACCCCCATCTCAAATATATCCTTGTTCATTTTACCAATGGTTGGATGGTTGGAATTTGCCCAAGGTCACAAAACACACTAGTGGCAAACTAAGAGAACAGGCCTCTAGCTATCCTGTCCTGTATTCCTGTATCCACGCCAGGGTTGCCCAAAAAGCATGGGGTCCCAGGTATTTGGAAGACCTTATCTATCTCCCTCTCCCCCTTATTAGAGAGGTCTTAATCCCTATTAACACAAACACACACAAAAGCTATAGTAAATCCCGTAGCTTAGCTGCAATTTAGAAACCATTACTTTTGCTTTATTTAATGCAGCATTTTCCAATTCATTTGGACCCTTTTCCCCACCACATCTATTAACTTCCCCAAGAATTATTTTTCCAGAAAACACAGTTTGGCAAACACTGCTCACTGTCATGATTACTCTCCACTCACTTTTTCCCCATCTTTTTTGATGAAGGAGTCAAAGACTGTTAACATATAGGTGAGATGTGAAGATATTTGGATAATCACCTCTCTTCATGCTATGAGAGAACTATTCTATATTTAAATAGGAGTCAAATTCAAAACCCAAAGGGAAAGGAATGAAAAGGCAATTAATGCATGTAGAGAAAAATTGTCACTTAATACATGGGAAGGTGCTTTGTCTCACTAAGTATTCAAAGCAACACAAAGTGAAAAAGTAAAGGATGGTTTTTATAAACAAAATCTCTTCTCCCCCTTCTCTTTCTCTAGGGCAAAAAACAAATTCTCTTCACCTTCTCAGGCACAGAAGTTTGCCTATTCTTTTCTTGCTTAAGTTCCTAATAACACCTTTATTCTCAAATAGTTATTCTCAATGTTACTACTAGCTCCTGTTTAGATATGATTTTTGGAACAACCTAAGAATATCTGTCACCCATAAACTCATCAACAGCAGTACTGTGGATAAGATTTTTGCATCTTTATTTTGTCCACATATTTTTATGTCCTTGAGATCATTCTATATAAATATTTCATACTCTGCTTTTCTACTTAGCATGATATTAAAAGTATGTTCCCGGGGGCCGCCGCGCGCGCGCCTCCCTTAAACCCGCGGCCTCGGTCCGCGGAGGCGCCTCTGCCGGGCGCCTAGCCATCGATCGCGCGGCCCCCGCAGTCTGCGCTCCGGCCCGTGGCCGGCTCCACCCACCATATTGTAGCCCGCAGTCCGTTATGGAGCATGCCATTACTCCGCTGGAACCCCTGCTTCCCTCTGGTAATTGTATTCCTTCCCACATTTTCCAGCGCAGCTGGTGTGCAGTCCCCGGTCCCCCACGCCAAGCCCTGATGAGGTTAAAAGGGCTGGACTCTACACCCAGAATGCTGTCCAGTCCGACTCAGATGTCCTACATTTAGGCGGGTTCCTCAGCCTCTCTTGTGCCTCAGTTTCCTTATCTGAAAAAAAAAAGCGTAGTTATTAGTCTTTGCGTTGTAGAGTTGTGTGAGGACGAAAAGGTGATGCCCTGCACCTGGAGGAGATTAAGCCCCACCTGTAATGCGAGCTCTTAGGCTCCTAACTACTGGAGCAGAAAAGTAAAAGGAAGGGGTAAAGATCAGGCTTTATTGACTTTATGGTTGCCTGCCCATTGTGCCCATTTGTCATCCTTTGAAAATGCCTGAGGTTACCCAATAAAAATGCATTCAAGAAAAAAAAAAAAAAAGTATGTTCCCATGGTTTTAAATTTTTAGACACTTTAACAATCTCATACTAGTCGATTATAAAGATCCACCATAATTTATTTACCAATCCTCTTTTTACTGAGCATTTAGATTGTTTCCAAGTCTCGATTATTATGAATAATGCAGTAAAACTTTGGAGCCCTTCCTTCAGCTAAAATCCTAGATAAAGAATTTCTGGGCCAAAAACTATGAACTCATATTCCATATTGGTATATTGTTATCCAGATCCTTCATGTATTTGAAGAGAGTGATCCTGCTCCTAAGTTTTTCCTCTGACTTAAACATTCTCAGGTCCTTCTATCACCCCTTACCCAGTTCAATTTCCAGTGCTGCCACCATTCTTGTCCTTTTTCTCTAGATCAAAGCCCACATTTTTAAGCTGGTTTCAAGGCTCATCCCCTCTGACCCTCTTCATCTGCTGCATCTCATCTCATTTCTCAGGCACCCACCCCTCCAATCAATCATGGCTCCCTTTGTATGTCCTACTCTTTCTTTCTGCCATCACTTGTTTATTTTATTCGTTCAGTCCAGATGCCTTTCACACTCTTGATGCCTAGTTAACTCAAGTTCCTCCTTCAAGACAGGACTCATATACTACTTCTCTGAAGTCTTCTTGGTTCCCTTTTCCCTGCCCTGTGGAGAACTAGTTGCTCTATCCATCCTTCTGCTATGCTACCTACCCAGAACAGAAGCAGTTAGAGTCCCACCATAAAATAGATGACTCGCTCAATTTTAGGTAATTAATAAGGAATTATTTAGGAAGATGTGGGCAGGATGTGGAGAAAGTATAAGGACTAACATATACCCAAGGGTCAACAGGTTATAGCATTGCTTCACCTGAAGTAGTTAAGACAAGGAGAGGTTACAGGATCTTGCAGGAAAGGGTCATGTCGAGATTATCTGTAACTTCCATCAAGGGACAAATCATTCCAAGGTAGCCCCAAAGAGAGGGACCTAGGGGAATAAATCCCTTGCTTGACTCCACTTCCCTCTTTCCTTTCCATCTCTTGCCTGGGCTTCCATTAGCAAAAGCTAACTAGACTCAGGGGGCTAGGAAACCACTAATATAGTCCCTGACATAGATCAGCCTCTTGAGACAAAGAGCATGGTGGAGAAGGATGGAGAACAGACCTAAGAGGCAAAGGAAAGAGCCCCATGTCACCATATGAAAGTTCATTATCCTTTATCACATTTCACTGCCAGAAGGCATGCTTCCCTCTTTAGACTGACTCAACTCCAGACCTTCTCCTGCCCTGCCATAGGGCCAGCATGCTCCCCTACTCAGCGCTCACCAGTGCCCCACTGTGCCCCAGTCCTGCTGCCTGCAGAGCCAACTGTAAATGCGTCAGCATGACTAATGTCCCTGGGGAGGAGGCTCTGGCCTTTCTCACTTCCTCAGGGCCTCCTCTCCCTTCCTCCCACTTCACAATCCACCACGTGGATTGTGAATATATCACTTACCAAACACAGCATCCTTTCTAAAGAGTCTGTCCTCTGGCTCTGAACATGCTTTCCCCCCTGGAAATCGCCTCCTCATTCTTTAACACAAACTCAAGGGCTGGTGAAACTCTCTGCCTCTCCAGCACACTCTGAGAGTCTCCAAAGACTCCTTGAACAGTTTATATTTTATAGCACTTTATATTATAGATGTTTATCACCATGTCTCCACAAATAAACTACCACCTCCCTTAAGGTAAGGACTGTGTCCTACTTCATCTCTTTTCTTGGAACCTAACAGAGTCTCTGGCAAACTGTAGACATTTAATATTAAATGAATGAGTGAATCATCGCATCAAATAAAGATACTTGCAGTTAATGTAGATTTCTCATTTGGTGGGGGTGCTTGGTGTTTTGCTTTGTTTGTTTGTTTTTAATGTATGCTTGATGTTTATGCGCTTCTGGGGCTGCCCTGGTGGCTCAGATGGTAAAGAATCTGCCTGCAATGTGGGAAACCCAGCTTTGGTCTCTGGGTTGGGAAGATCCCCTGGAGGAGGGCATAGTAACCCACTCCAGCATTCTTGCCTGGGAGAATCCCATGGACAGAGAGGAGCCTGGCAGGCTATAGTCCATAGCATCGCCAAGAGTAAGACACATCTGAAGCAACTTAGCTCAGCACAACACACACAGGCTGTGTGTGTGACAGAAGCTCATGTCCTGGACATCTCTGATCATCAGCTGGCACTGGCTTCCCTGGGTAGAACCTCTGCATAAGGTAGGCATCCTTTCAAGGGCAAGTAGGAGACAATCCATATAAGGCCTATCTATTATACTTCTATTTGACAGATGGACCCTGTTAACAGGTAACTTGCCAACAAGCCCTTAGGAGTTCTTGTGTCAGCTTCCTAAATCCATTTTGGAGCAGAAATCCATTTTATTAGCTGAAGACAGAATAGACCAATTCCAAATATTTGGAAAAGCTTAATCTTGCAAATGAGCTAGCTGTCCTCCTGCCACATGGTGGCCACTTGTGTGGGAGGAAAGCATACCCATCTCAGGACAGACCTTTCTCTGTTTCTTGGGAAAACACAATAAAACACCCTTCTCCTTTCATCCACATCTGGCGGCTGCAAAAACAGTGACCCGTGGAATTCACATTTTCATACTTGACTATGGAAGGCCGGTGTGCAGAGGTTATTCTTGCTGTGTTTATGAAAGAGCAAAGCCTGTCAGGATAAGAAGGCTTCTGATGGAGTGCTTATTGAGAAAACATGCAGAGATTTCTGTTTCCCCAAATTAGAGAAGGAGCTTATGATAAGAATCCTTTTCATTGATTTCTCCTCCTCAACTGCTTTCTCGCTGTCCTGCTGTATAATTACAAGCCCTGAGGTCTAGCCTCATGAAGGAAGTTGGAGATAAAGTTCCCCAATGTAGAGTAGCTCAGGGGGTCTTAACTCTCAAAATTGCACAAAACTTCAAAGAAATCATATTATAGCCATAACAGTGTCACCACGCTAAGTGAACTGTTGTCACCATGTTGGCTGGCATTTTATCCATCTATCTTGTTCATGTTATAAACTGCATGCTAATGGTCTGATTATCTTCCATGGGTATGAAGATAATGAAGATAATGGGTATGAAGTGGGAATGCCATTTAGGAGAAGAGAAACACACCCTCTCTGTGCACCAGAATGGAGGCAAGTAAATCAGACCATGAATAGTGGTCACCAAAACAAATAGAGCTTAGTGAAAAAGAAAACATATATATATATATATATATATATATATATATATATATATGTGTATATATAAATAAGAGAACAAAGAATTCAGAGATCAAGGGCAGTACTGGTTCAATATTCAAGTGGGCATGAGGTGCTTAGGGCAATTTCTAAGCTAACTAGCAGGCAGCTTAATCAGTTTTACCTGCTGCCATATTTACAGGCCTGATTCTGCTGAGAGCATTGAGGGGACAATCAAAGTGGACATTGATAAGACATTATATTCAGCAGTACTTTTTGCCCTGGTTAACATAAAATTGGGGGAAATTGATTTGCAGAGTTATTGACTAGTTCCTTAAACAAACTTTAATTTCTAACAGGCACTGTCCAGGGCCCTGAATTTGCAAAGGACAGAAATCATTCTCTGTACACTTGAAAGGCTTGTGGATGGAGGAGAACTACTGGTCTCCTGATTGCCAAGCTGACACCCTGAGGTTTCTAAACCAGAAAACAGGCCAGACTAAACCCTTTAATAGCTCCCTTTTATAAAGAGAAATTAAGTCTCAGTGCCTTAGCATGGCACACGGACCCTTCCTACATCTCCAGCCTGATCACCATAACTCCACCCCAACCCACACCAAATCTCTGCCTCCAGGCCTTTGCTCAGGACTTCCCCTATGCCCATATTGGCATTTCTCCTTCTATGCCTGACCAGTTCCTTCTTGGCCTTCAGCTCTTCACTGAGAAGTCAGGGTCTCTAAGAAACCATCTCCTATCCCAACACCAGATTAGTGATCTGCTTCATAGTCTGCCCTTATAGCCCACGTGCACCTCTGTCCCTGTAAGCATCTTATACTGTTCTGCTCTAACTGCCTGCTAGGTTTGCTTGACTCATTAGATTGAAAACTTCTTGAGAATATACTTTTATCCTCTTCACCTTCATTTTCCCATAAACAGAACAAGAAATAGAACTTAGAGTCAAAGCTCGAAATAACTGTTTATTAGCTGCTACTACATTTCACACCCTAGGCCAGGCACTTACATAAATGTCTCATCTGACTTTACAAAAATCATAAAAAAAATCACATTATGACCTCACCTTATAGATGTGAAACTATGACTCAGAGAGGGTGAGACAGCTGCTCGAGATCACACAGCCCTGAAATGGGGGTGGAATCAGGGTAAAAGAGTATTCTCTCTCTTCCTCTACCCAGCAATGACTTGCAAGGATCTTGTTGCATCTGGGCTATTTCCACTTGGCTAGAACCTTCATATCCAACTTAGGTATAGAGGAAAGAAGGTAACACAATGTTAAAAAAATAAACAAAAGCATTTTTTTCTCTCTTCAAGGGGACAGTCAAGGCCACTGTTATGTTTTATCCCTAAAGACAAAAAGATGTAGCTTTCTTTACTTTGTTGCTAGGGATTTGGGATCTAGTCAAAGGAGCTGCTAATCTCTTTTGAATGGGCTATTGAACATAATTTTTTGTTGTTCAGTCACCAAATCATGTCCAGCTCTTTGTGACCCCATGGACTGGAGCATGCCAGGCTTCCCTGTCCTTCAGTGTCTCCTGGAGTTTGCTCTAATTCAAGTTCATTGAGTCGGTGTTGCTGTCTAACCAGCTCATTCTCTGTCTCCCCCTTCCCTTCCCTTCCCATCCTCAGTCTTTGACAACATCAAGGACTTTTCCAATGAGCTGGCTCTTCACGTCAGGTGGCCAAAGCATTGGAGCCTCAGCTTCAGCTTCAGCATCATATTAATGGGAGAAAATATGCAAAATGAAGGCCTCTGTGTGTGCAGTTTCCTAGAAATGTGGGAGCCAATTTCCAGGAAGAAGACTGGGGAAGGGACCTTGAGTGAGGCTCTATGTCCCAGCTTCTGAATCCCACTGCTGAGGACAATGGAGAATGAGTGAAACAGCATTGGCCCAGAGGACAGCATCCAGTCCCCAGGCCAAGAATCTCTTACCAGTCTTAGTAGATTAGTGGACTGCAAACTTTTTCCTACTGTATCCTTAAAACAGTCTTGTAAAAGCTTTGTATCCCCTCACACATTTTAAGTTGACATCTGAAATTTTTCATCAGAACTTTAAACAACATGTTGTAAATATTGAGATTTTAAAATAAAACTGTTACATTACATTTTTTGCGTGTACCCAATTGAGTCTAAATACCATATTGACTTAAAACTCACCACAATCCATTTGAAAAATGTATAAACATGTTCTCCTTTAACAGTTCGAAATTTTACATTGCTCTTTTTTTCTTTCTGAAGAATTCAAACTCCTGTTTGCTTCTGTGTCACTTCTCCCACAGAATTTTATCCCAATGTATTAGATTTTCATGCTAAAACTGAGTCTCCTATTGACCATCTGGTACTTGTGTCAAGTGTGTGTGTATGTGTGTGTAAATTTTTTAGTTTAGTTTCCTGAAACCGTAAAGCAACAGGTGTTTACAGGGGAGTGGAGTGTAGCACAGGGAGCTCAGCTCTGTGCTCTGTGATGACCTAGAAGGCTGGGATAGGGGAGGGGATGGAGAGAGGCTCAAGACAGAGGAGATACATGTATACTTCCAGCTGGTTCACATTGTTGTACAGCAGAAACTAACACACCATTGTAAAGCAATTAACTTCCAATTAAGAATGAATTTTAAAAAAATAAAGTAAGACAACATAAGGATGTGGGGAAGAGAGATTATGAAAGGGGAGGTAGGAGAGAGGAGAGAATCTTTGGCAACAGGAAACAGTTATTTGTTTATTATTTATTTATTTTCTTTACTGCTGAGAAAGAATGAATATGGAAATGGCAGAGTTAGACATTGATTCCTCTAGAACTATCCATGCCTGCACATTTCTTGAAAAGCCTGCAGGCACCTCCAAGGGGGTATTAACCTCAGTTTGAAGACCACCAGCCTGAGGTCTGAGTTAAGGCTATGCCTTCCTGAGCATGGACCCTTTACCACCAGTTGTCGAGATGTGTGATAGTCATGGGGGGAATATTATCTGTGTCCACTTGTGCCTCAAGTTCAAACCCTGAATCACTTAGCAGTCCCAAGAGGCTATTGAGAGACTTCTGCAGTGTCTCAGAACACCCATTAGCCCTCAGAGAACCATCGCATACCCAGCAGAGAAGAGGACTCCTGCCTGCACCTCAGGGTTAGACTGGAGCCCATGAGCTCACTGTGATCTGGGAAGCGGTCTATGGTCACCACCATAATTCCCACCAGCTCTTATCTCCAGAGCCTGGTCTCCATCTGCCATGCCTCTAGCTACTCGAAGTCCTCTCCTTACCATACCATCCATGCTATGCCTTCATCCCTTTGACTGGAAATTTTGCTTAAGTATCACCCCCTTCTGACACCTGACAAGGTTAATTATTACAGCCACCTGCAATCAGGTAGAGTCTATTATAAAACTTAGCACATTGTACTACACATGTGTAAATGACTATGTTGCCTTCTTTGGAGGCATGCATCACATCTAACACCTGGTGTCCTAGCTCAGTGATTGGTGAATAACTACACTCACAAAAGGACATTCAGAGGAAGTGTTTTCAGACTCATAGATTTAGAGAACAAATTTATGATTAACAGGGGGGAAGGGGAGGGATAGACTGGGAGTTTGGGATTGACATGTACACATTCTATGTTTAGGAGAAGGCAAGGGCACCCCACTCCAGTACTCTCGCCTGGAAAATCCCATGGACTGAGGAGCCTGGTGGGCTGCAGTCCATGGGGTTGCTGGGAGTCAGACATGACTGAAGAGACTTAGCAGCAGCAGCATTCTATATTTAAAATAGATAACCAATAAGGACCTACTGTATAACATAGGGAATTCTGCTCAATATTACCTAACAACCTAAATGGGAAAAGAATTTGAAAAAGAATAGATTTAGGTAAATGTATAACTGACTCACTTTGCTGTACACCTGAAACTAACAATGTGGCTAATCAACAATCCTCCAATATAAAATTATTTATTTATTTATTTTTATTATTTTATTTATTTTCTTTACATTATTGTGTTGGTTTTGCCATACATTGCATGAATCTGCCATGGGTATACATGTGTTCCCCTTCTAGAACCCCCCTCCCACCTCCCTCCCATTCCATCCCTCTGGGTCATCCCGGTGCACCAGCCCTGAGCACCCTGTATCAAGCATCAAACTTGGGCTGGCGATTGATTTCACATATGATAAAATAATTTTGAAAAAATGAAAAGGCATTCATGTACATTCACACAAAAGAGGTTTTTTTCTAGAACAAATTTTTTGTGGACCAATTTTATATATACGAGATTTAGATACTTTAAGCACTAGCTGTTGAAGCTACTTTCTTTGGCCTCTAAAGCAAAACCACCCAGGAGAATGATGAGCAGCACATTTCGGGAGCTAGAGCACACAGCAGAGCCTGCGTTCACACTGGGTTTGGATTCTAGTCACTGGTGCTCACGGTACTGAAACAGATCTTTTCATTTCAGAAAATACAGGTCCTCCCAGCCAACAGAGGGTAAGTTCATTAAGAGCTGCGTGACCATCTTCTGAGGATGTAAAACAGAACATCCAACCAGGATCGCCTCAGCTTCTACAGAAATGTGTCATCAAAGATTTCATGCAAACCACTTTGCTGGGCAAAGTGAAATTTATTTTGACCCTTCAGATGTTGGCTTTTGACTCATCAGATATTCTGACCAGACCTACTCTAAGGATGCATGTTACTTATGGATTAGGACACTTAAATCATTATTGTACTATAGGTAAAATGCACTTAACTCTTCGATTTCTACTTTAATGTTCTTCAAAATCTTTATTTCAATTGTAATAGATTTGATTCACTGATTCATTTCATTTTTTCTATTTTATTTTATTAATTGTAGCTTCTGTCATTGCAAATAATGAAAAATAATTATTTTCTATTATTTCCAACAAATATAATTGCTCCCAGCAAAGAATGTAGATCTAATTTAGACAAGAAACCTTGATTTTTCCATCACTTTTGTTTTCTTTCTTGGTTCAGTAACAAAGATTAGCCTGTGCCATTTGCGTCACTGTCAATTTTATTTTGTAGTGATTGCTTCATCTGAATTCAATGTGCCCTAGGAAAGATTTTGCAGTTTTAGATGATACTAGCACATTGTGAGGCTTTGGTCAGGCTTAATCCAAATTAAAAATAAGATAGAAAATTTTAATCAAGTTTTTTCTTTGTCACAACAGGAAGGATTAAGATGGGGGGCGGATGTCAAGCCATCCTGTTTCCTAGAACAGCCTGGCATTTAAAGGACCCAGGATACAGAGCATCCAGATAAGGCTGAAATGAAACAGTTTGTATGAGATTGAAAGGGGAGGATGGGAATGAATAGTTTATGAATGGCCTTGAAGACAACTGCTGCTACTAAGTCACTTCAGTCGGTCCGACTCTGTGCAACCCCACAGATGGCAGCCCACCAGGCTCCCCCGTCCCTGGGATTCTCCAGGCAAGAATACTGGAGTGGGCTGCTATTGCCTTCTCTGTGAACACAAGTAAGGTGCAATTAAATTATAACTGCTTTTTAGAAAAGCTCCCCTCTTGCCATGTTTTCGGTCCTCAGTTTCCTGACTCCTGGGTAGAATCATTAGTCTGAAGTCAGCCATGGAGCACACAGTTCTTGGGAACTGTGCCTTCAGGGCTTGCACCCATGTGCTCTGCTTCCTTCCCTGCCCACCGGCCTCGGGGTAGAAGCTAACCACAGTTTTGAAGGGACAATCAGGCATACCCCAGATATTCCTGGGCCCCATATCCAAATACAGTTGTGTGTGTGTTGTGT
Source organism: Antilocapra americana (assembly GCA_007570785.1). NCBI lineage: Eukaryota > Metazoa > Chordata > Mammalia > Artiodactyla > Antilocapridae > Antilocapra > Antilocapra americana. The sequence continues at coordinate 1,509,364 of ML663577.1, forward strand.
GCTCAGTTGCCCAGTCATGTCCATGTCTTTGTGGCCCCATGGAATATAGCCTGCCAGCCTCCTCTAGCCATGGAATTTTCTAGACAAGAATACTGGAGTGGTTGCTCTTTTCTGCTCCAGGGAATCTCCTCAACCCAGGGATTGAATCCACGTCTTCTGTGTCTCTGGCATTGGCAGGAAGATTCTTTATACCACCAGTGCCACCTGGGGATCCTAAAGCTCTCATTCCTCTTCCTAGCATAGTGTGGGACTGAGCAAGTCACTTACACTTTTTGAGGGTCATTTTCCTCATGCACTATAGCCCCCCAGGCTCCTCTGTCCACGGAATTTTCCAGGCAAGAATACAGGAGCTGGTGGCCATTTCCTACTCCAGGGGATCTTCCTGACCCAGGGATGGAACACACATCTCATGTCTCACATGTTGGAAGATGGATTCTTTACCACTAGCACCACCTGGGAAACCTGCAAAAGGGTCATAGGTTATACCACAGGGCTAAGTGTACAGGTAACATGACTACATTTGTACTTTAGAAATAACAGTCTCTAATGCCTCTCCTCTCCCAAAACTAGACGTTCATCACCCTCCCTAGGATGTGGAGAATTAGAATAAAAAACAGTATATTTTTTATATATACAGAGAATATAGAACAGGAAGGGCCTTTAATGTCAGCTGCCCCAGTCCACTCTTTACTCAGTTGAGGAAAATGAGGTGCAGGGGGAGGACTGAGGGAGGAACCAAAGCAAGTTCAAGTGATGCTCCCATCTGGGGCTCTCACCTAAGTTCCACCCCAATGTTCTTCACCCTAATCCCTGCTGGGTTGCCTCCCCAGCCCTTGGAGAAAGAGTTAAAAGTATAACCCAACCAGAGCAAAAATGTTTACAAGTAAGAAGCCCACAGGCACACATACCCAGGGTCTGACCTCCTCCTGAGCGCTCCGATTTCTCTGGAAATAACAGTCACCTTATCTTTTGCCGTTCCCAGTAGAGTTATCACTGGCCTTTTCCTGGGAACAGGGGCACACAGGGACATTGAGTTCTGACTGCCAGAATAAGGAAAGCGTTTGAAGTGGGGCTGGAGGCAGGGGGATTGCAAGGCTTCAGTTCTTCCTTTGATGTTTTTAAGCTCAGTTTAAACCCACTGCAAATTCATCCACAGCTTCCTTTCCCCTCCTTTCCTTTCCCTAGCCCTCACTAGAAGTGCCTGGGTTCTGGAGATAACCAACTTCTATTTGGATCATAAATCTGCCAATGAACAGTTGGGTGAGCAAATCTCTAAGTTACTTAATTTACTTTAGCTTCAATTTGCAAATTTCTAATTGTATCTTCCTCAAGAGCTGTAGCAAAGATTAAATGGAATAGCATATATAAAGGGCACTGTTTGTAAAATCTCTATAAATGACTTCTCTCCCTTTTTTAAATGATAATCCTAGCAGCAAGTCTTCTGGATCAAAGTAAAGAAAAATAGAAGAATGAAAATGTTGTCCTATTTTTATAGCACTCGAGACTGACACAGTACTTTTGTTTGACATTGTTGCTTTTGTTTTAATTTGATATATTGGTAAAATTTCATTCCTCAAGTATTCATTGAAATTTAAGAGCAGTGACTTCATTGTGCTGCTGTAAGAATTAATATATTCAAATATATAGAAAAGAATAATTTATTATGATTTATATTGTTACTTTTATATAGTAACTAAGATGCTTTGATAGGTGCTAAGGACACAGAGATGAATAAGACACAGATTTTGCCCTCAAGAAGCACAGAGGACTCTTCCTGACCTTATTTAATAGTGAATGAAAAGAGACCCAGAAAATTCATTGACTTGCCAAGGTCATCCGTTGATAGTGACATGACCAAGGCTCAAACCCAAACCCAAATCTTCTTCCTCTAACTCCTGTCTTCTTTATACCATGTTATCAGATAATGCTATTTTAATCTACTGTCCTCCAGCATTATCATATCTTTTATCTGACCATTACTATCACCTTTTCCTATGATTTCTACCACTAGATACAGCTTGGGTTTCAAGTACAGGGGATAAGGAAGAAGGAGGTATTAAAAATTTATATATATACACACACACACACACATATTTATATATTTGCTTATTGAAAGAAAGTGAAAGTCACGTCCAACTCTTTTTGAACCCATGGGCTGCAGCCCTCCAGGCTCATCTGTCCATGGAATTCTCCAGGCCAGAATACTGAAGCTGGTAGCCAGTCCCTTCTCCAGGGGATCTTCCCAATCCAGGAATCAAACCCAGATCTCCCTCATTGCAGGCAGATTTTTTACCAGCTGAGCTACCAGGGAAGCCCATTTATTTATTAAATTGGCCAAAAAGTTCATTTGAGTTTTTCTGTTAAACATTATGGAAAAAAACACAAACTTTGCCCAATCCAATATATATAGATAGATAGATAGAGAGAGAGAGAGAGAGAGAGAGAGAGAGAAATCGACAGATAGACAGACATAGAGACAGAGCCAAAGAGAGAGAGAGAGAGAGAAAATCTGTCATTTATCAGGCACTAAATTAGAGACACTTTTACTAGACTTTCATGTCTCACAATGAGCATTATTGCTCTCTTTATTATGGCCAAAACTAAGTCTTACAAAACAGTATACATTTTCCAAACAGCTGGTGGATCTGGGATTCAGTCCACCCTCTAAGATGTAGCTCCTAATCTTAACTGTTGCATAAACTATGTTCAAAAAATATCAGAGCACTACTGGAGTTATCATTTTTCCTGGTTCTGTGGGCCTGATGTCCAGAGTTTCATAGGAATTTCAGATTTGCTGCATTCAGTCCTTTTTTCTGTGTTGACTGAACAGTTTCTATGTGCTAGACATTGTGTTGGGGGTTCAGAGATATGTATGATGCTGTCCTGGCCCTCAGAGAGAACTATACAAAGATAAATAGTGGTAGAAGATGAGAAGAGAAAAATGCATTCATTGTAAGTCCTGAAACTGAATTGGTTAGGATGGTGTCATACTCACTCACTTGTGACACAAGAGAAAAGACAGTTTGGGGAATGACATAAAAGGCACTAAATAAGTAAACAGATGAAAGGTATGAAATCTTGATGACCACATGGAAAGGTCGGCATCTGGAGGGTAGTCTCTGCCCTACTAACCACATATGTTCCCTTTCCTCTACACATCTCTGTCCACAACACATATTGAGGACCTACTGTGTGCTTGGCACAGCTTTACAATCATAAATCTGATTGCATCAAAAACTCAGCATAAAGTAAGAATCCAAACAAGCCAATACAAACAGTACATTCCAATGAATCCAATATGCAAATTAGACCAGTACTCATGCAGGACGCTTGGGCTGTGATTGAAAAAGCAACTTTATATGTCTCTCACTGTCCTTCTATCCTCTCAGTGGAGGTAGTCCTTCCTATATTCCTGGATGAAAGTTGAGGCAGGTCCTCTGAGTTCCTTATTTAGTCTTAGATAATCATAAGTTTGGTAGTCATTTAAAATCCTTAAGTATAGCCTCAGTTCAGTAGAGTCAATGTAAAAGCCTCCAAGTTCATTTAAGATGAGTAATTATTCCTCCTTCATCTCTGGCTTATTGCAGCCCAGGGGAGGATTAAGACAATGTCTTCTTCATTTAATGTCCCAGCTCTTCCTCTCACAACTTGCTAACTCTGGTCTGTGAGCACATTATGGAGCTGGATTGGTAGAAGGACAAAGAGAGAAGATAAAATGGTAATGGGCAGAGTGCGAGAACTTTTATTTCACATGAATTGTCATCAACTAGCTCTGGCTATGTGGTCCTGGTGCCTGATAAAAGATGATTAGCTTGAAAAGGTACATGCACCCTAGTGTTCATAGTCAATATTTTATAATAATAACAAATGGGATATAAGCTTTACAAACTGTGAGTACTGCACCTGTAACTTACACAGTTTTGTACATCAACTATACTTCAATTTTTTTTAAAGATAATTAAAGCTGGAAGAGGGGACAGGATTTATGGCCTTCACGAGAATCCTTACTGAAAGCATTTAATGACACTATAGGGAGTAAGTGATGGGTGTGCTATTAAATGGAGCTGGCTTAAGCTGGCTCTCCCCTCCCCAGGCCCAGACCCCTTTCCCAGCAGTTTGGCTCACATAGCCTCTCTATTTAGTTATCCATCCCCAGTAGTTTGGCTTCCCTGGTGCCCCAGACAGTAAAGAATCAACCTGTAATGCTGGAGCCCAGGGTTCGATCTCTGGGTTGGGAAGATACCCTGGAGAAGGAAATGGAAACCCACTCCAGTATTCTTGCCTGGGGAATCCCTTGGACAGAAGAACCTAGTGGGCTATAGTCCATAGCGTTGCAAAGAGTCAGACATGACTGAGCAACACTTGCACTTTCTTTCCCCAGTAAGTTGCTTGGGTAGAATTTCAGTGGCTCCAGGCCTGCTCTCTCCCACATGGTCCATATCTTTTCTTCAGGAAATCCACAGATCTTTGACCTGACAGACTCTGGGAGGCTGGCTAATCCAGTGCCTCCACCTCTCCATCCTTCCAGCCATCGGCAGCTCTCCAGGCAGCCTCTGCTGCCAGCTCTCCTGGGCAGCAGGCAGAGCCAGCCCACTGAGTCATCCTCACTGCTGAGGACCTTAACTAGCCTCCCCAAGTGGCCCCAAGGAGGTCCACACTCTTGTTTTGAAGAAAGAGGGATGAGCTCTTACCTCATCCTTTCCCGGGGGTGTGGAATTCAAAGCGCAACTCACGTCAAAGACATTTTCCTCTCAAATCCTCTATTAATCCTCAATTTCTTCACTTACGCCAGTATTTTATGCCCTCAGTGTGGATACAGAACCCAAGGATTCTGAGCCACAGACTGGATTTGGGGCTCTCTCCTATGTAAATTCCACTCCTGGTGAATGCAGCTTCTCACATATCCCGTGGTGCCACGGCCAACCTCCCCCCCAAACAGCCTGTCACACACAGGTTCAGTGTGCCCCATTTATCATGCTAGCCAGTATACAATGTAGAACTCATTCCGAAATTATCCCTTACATGGAACCTTCCCTCTGAAAACCGCTCTTACCAGTTCTAGTCCCACCTCCCTCAGCAGACAGTGACGTCACTGCATCCCTTGCTGTCTGAGCCATGAGGTGGCACAAAGTCTACCTAGCATGTCAAGGGCTCTCTATGATTGATCTGAAGAGACCATGGACTGCAGCTGTATCATATTACTTATTCCCACCATATTCATTGCCAGTCTTCCTAAAAGTGCCTTCAGCATCCATTCAAGCATGGTGTCACGGATGCCACATACCCTGCACCATAGCTATTGCCCTTAAGGCATTTCCCTGCTATAAATAATAGAGAAAATTAATCTTTCTGGAACCCCTGTATGTCAAATACCAATCTTTATTTCACTTATTTTCCAAAATAACCCTAAGGAATATCTATTACTTTATCACTTTTCCAGATAAGAAAACTCAGTTTCAAGCAAGTTAAGTAACATGCCTGAAGACACATACATGTAAATGGTAGCATTAGACTTAAGTACCTTTGATTTCAAAACCCATGACAATAATGGAAGGCAAAGTTCATTTTGAAACCAGAGACCTGGGGTTTATTCCAGCTTTGCCATTAATTTGACCGAGGCCTTGGATAATTTCCTTCCCCTGTCTGAGTCTGAGCTTCCTCATTTGTAGATGAGGAGACTGGATATGGTGGCCACTCACAGCCTTCCAATTGTAGAGTTCTGAGCTACTGAAACATGCTTATGTTACTTCCATGGGCCTGCCCAGATGTTTTAATTCAGATTTTCCCTTGTGGTAATCAGTCTCCTCTTGTTATTTCCTGCCTGCACTTCTAACCTCCCTCATTTGGGATCACTTATATCACTTTTTTGTATCACTCGTGTTTACCGAGGGCCCGATTTAGAATCATCTGCAAATTTCATCAAAGGGTGTTTATTCACCCGCCGCCTACCCAGGGAAGCTTCGTGGGCCAAGTGAAATACCAACGACAGAGCTCACATTTTGATTGCCCTCTTCCTTCTTCCATATTTCTCTAAATATCTGACCTCAAAGTGGGTTAGCACTATCATGAACACCTGTGGTTTGGGGTCAGCCGGACATGAGTGTGAACTTGGGCAAGTTATTTAACCTCTACTTAACCTTTCTGAGCTTAAGTTTCTTCATCTGGGGAAGAGGAATTACGATGCCACCCCCAAGGATTATTTGGAGTATTAGAATTGGGTGTGGTGTGGGGAGAATTCTGATGCAGGATCAGAAATCAGTCACTCTCCTCCCTGTTCCCCATCTCTAAAGGCTGTGGGAATGGCCATCAAGCAAACAGAACTTCCCAAACAGATTTCTATCTGAATGGCATTGTGGGGCTTTTTCCTAGCAATGGTATATAAAACTGTCCATATACTTTTTTACACTCTTAGGCATATAATATGTATGAGTGACCGTGAAGGGGTTATTTAATCCTGCTAAGCCTCTTTTTATTAAGCCTCTCTAGGTCTCTATAGGGCTTTCCCAGTGGCTCAGCTGTAAAGCTGCCTGCCAATGCAGGAGATGCAAGAGACATGGGTTCAATCCCCGGGTTGGGAAGATCCCCTGGAGAAGGAAATGGCCACCCACTCCAGTGTTCTTGCCTGGAGAATTCCATGGACAGAGGAGCCTGGCGGGCTATAGTGCATGGTCCCCAGGAGTCAGACACCCCTGAGTGTGCATGCACTTAAGTCTATACATTGCTGTGAGGATTAAATGGAGTAAGGCAGGTATGTCAGGCTATGATAGGGACTTGCTGCATCAGATGGGTCAGTGTTTGAATCCCTTCTTTTTACTGACTTAGGAGATCTCTTTGAGGTCTAACTTCCACATCTATCAAATGGGGATAGCAATTCTTATGCTCAATGTGGTTGTTAATATCTAGTAATACCTTTAATGGAACACAGAGAAGGTTCTTGGTATGTGATAAAACCTACTCCCTCCCTTTTCCTGAATGTTTCTGAGTTGCGCTATCATGATTAAGAACAGGTAAGGAGCCTGATGTTAAAAAAAGAAAAGTAAAAATGTACAACAGCAAAACAGGTGAAATTTATTCCTCCCTTTGACGGGTCCCAAAGAGTTAAACTTGGATGTAAGCAAGTAGTTGAGAAATCAAGATGGTTTTCCATAAATAAAAATTTTACTAGGTGATCACATTTGGTTCATATCAAAATCACTCAGATCCAAAGATGCATTCCAAGCAGTTGACATCTATTTCAGTTGGATGCTAATCCAATTTTTAAAAATTAATCCAAACTTGACAAGAAGCTGATCTCATGTATCTTACCAGAACATCCCACTCCCAGTTGATTTCCTGGGACGGAAATGGGTAGCTTGACTGTCCGAAACAGAATGGAAGACACGCCTTTTCCTCATTTCAGCTGGAATGGGCAATTTCAGGAAGGATCTGAACAGCCCAGTTGTCTCATAAATTACACCTGTCACAGCCTTTTTGCCTTACCCTTGAGATTTACCAAAAAATGAAAGAGCTCGAGTATTATCTTATAATAATTAGATCTTGGAAACCCAGCACTAGAGCATCCTTCAAAAAGTTTGCATCTTCTGTCTCCATCAGCACATACAACAGTCACCAAATCCCACCAGTTCTATCCTGTTGCCATTTCCCAAACCTACCTCTTTAATTTGACCCCAGCTTTTATTCCCTCAGTTGAGCCCTCGTCACTTCTCACCTAGACTATTGCAATCATGTCCCACATCATCAGGACTCTGCCAGTCCATCCTCCATAGCAGGGTCAACATCTTTAATATGTCCATAGACTCATACTACTGCTTGCTTAAAACCCTCCAGTGGCTCAGCGCAAAATGCTTGGTTTGGTCATTGACACTCAGCACATTCTGGCTGCTGTCTATCTGCTCAGATTCCTTCCTCTGCCACTATCCTCTTTACATTTTGAACCCAGCCATGAGTGACTCTGAACTTCTCTTTTGTTTCTGAAAAGTATTAATGCCACATGAACATCCACTATGTATATATCACTGTGAACCTAGAGATGAACATGAATCCTACACTCAAACACACTACAGCCTGAAGGCATAACCAATACATAGATACATACATATCTATGAAGGCATAGCCAATACATAAAGGCAAATAATAATACAATGGGATACAGTAGAATGAAACACAAGATACACTTACAGGAGAACCAAGGAGGACACTGAACAATCCAGTGGATGGAGAGGCACAAGAAAGGAGAAAAATCTGGATCCCTTTTATTTCTTTATCTGCTCTGATTGCTGTGGCCAAGACTTCCAAAACTATGTTGAATAGTAGTGGTGAGAGTGGGCACCCTTGTCTTGTTCCTGACTTCAGGGAAAATGCGTTCAGTTTTTCACCATTGAGGATAATGTTTGCTGTGGGTTTGTCATATATAGCTTTTATTATGTTGAGGTATGTTCCTTCTATTCCTGCTTTTTGGAGGGTTTTTATCATAAATGGATGTTGACCCAGCAATCCCACTGCTGGGCATACACACCGAGGAAACCAGAATTGAAAGAGCCACGTGTACCCCAATGTTCATTGCCACATTGTTTACAATAGCAAGGACATGGAAGCAACCTAGATGCCCATCAACTGACGAATGGAGAAGAAAGCTGTGGTACATATACACAATGGAATATTACTCAGCATTAAAAAAAAAATCATTTGAAGCAGTTCTACTCAGGTGGACGGAACTGGAACCTATTATCCAGAGTGAAGTAAGCCAGAAGGAAAAACAACAATACAGTATACTAATGCATATATATGGAATTTAGAAAGATGGTAACGAGAACCCTGCATGCGAGACAGCAAAAGAAACATAGATGTATAGAACAGACTCGTGGACTCTGTGGAAGAGGGCAAGGGTGGGATGTTATGGGAGAATGGCATTGAAACATGTTAATTATCATATGTGAAATCAATC
>ML663577.1:1518707-1556416 GCA_007570785.1 Antilocapra americana
GGGGGGGGGGTTCTGGAGGGGGAGCATATGTAAACCCATGGTGGTTTCATGTCAATGTATGGCAAAACCAACACAATAAAGTAAAGAAAATTTTAAAAAATTAAAAAATTTTAAAAAAGAAAGGAGAAAAATGCTTTTAAAGGAGATGATACAAGTTATTCTTTTAAATCTGAACTGTGTATAAACTTTCAGAACTGCAGTTTAAAAAAAAATGGCAGATTGGGCATCGCTCCTTAATCAGTTCAGTCACTCAGTCATGTCTGACTCTTTGCGACCCCATGAACCACAGCATGCCAGGCCTAGTTGTCCATCACCAACTCCCAGAGTTTACTCAAACTCATGTCCATTGAGTCAGTAATGACATCCGACCATCTCATCCTCTGTCATCCCCTTCTCCTTCTGCCCTCTATCTTTCCCAGCATCAGGGTCTTTTCTAATGAGTCAGCTCTTCGCATCAGGTGGCCAAAGTATCGGAGTTTCAGCTTCAGCATCAGTCCTTCCAATGAATATTCAGGACTGATTTCCTTTAGGATGGACTGGTTGGATCACTTTGCAGTCCAAGGGACTCTTAAGAGTCTTCTTCAACACCACAGTTCAAAAGCATCAATTCTTCAGCGCTCAGCTTTCTTTATAGTCCAACTCTAACATCCATACATGACTATGGGAAAAACCATAGCCTTGACTAGACAGACCTTTGTTGCAAAGTAATGTCTTTGTTTTTTAATATGCTGTTTAGGTTGGCTATAACTTTTCTTCCAAGGAGTAAGCATCTTTTAATTTCATGGCTGCAGTCACCATCTGCAGTGATTTTGGAGCCCAGAAAAATAAAGTCTGCCACTGTTTCCCCATCTATTTGCCATGAAGTGATGGGACTGGATGCCACGATCTTAGTTCTCTGAATGTTGAGTTTTAAGCCAACTTTTTCATTCTCCTCTTTCACTTTCATCAAGAGGCTCTTTAGTTCTTCTTCACTTTCTGCCATAAGGGTGGTGTCATCTGCATATCTGAGGTTTTTGATATTTCTTACGGCAATCTTGATTCCAGCTTGTGTTTCCTCCAGCCCCGTTTTCTCATGATGTACTCTGCATATAAGTTAAATAAGCATGGTGACAGTATATAGCCTTGATGTACTCCCTTTCCTATTTGGAACCAGTCTGTTCTTCCATGTCCAGTTCTAATTATTGCTTTCTGACGTGCATACAGATTTCTCAAGAGGAAGGTCAGGGGGTCTGGTATTCCCATCTCTTTCAAAATTTTCCAGTTTCTTGTGACCCACACAGTCAAAGGCTTTATTATAGTCAATAAAGCAAAAATAGATGTTTTTCTGGAACTCTCTTGCTTTTTTGATGGTCCAGTGGATGTTGGCAATTTGATCCTAGGTAAGACCCCATCAAACAGATAAAATAAATACAATGTAGAATATATATTTTGAAGGCTCAGGTTTTTTAAAAAGAGACAGTACAATTGACATACAAATTTCTGAAAGATGGGAAGCAAATGGGGTCACTGAGGAATGAATTGAAGCATAAAGAGTCAGTCCAAGACCCAGAGAGAAAACTACAGTGAGTGTGTGGCCTGATATAACCTGAGGGAGCAGGTTTGGGGACAAAAGAGAGGGCCATAGGATGACCATCATCAGGCAATCAAGACTAGCCTGGGGAGGGCCTTAATCTGGGTGGAGGCAGGGGAAGGAGGCGAAGAAGAGTTTAAAGTAAATTCATACTTCCACTCTGACCTGAAGGAGGAAAAATGCTTCTACCCAGAAGGGAAAAAATTAAAGTACTGCAGTGAAGTCTTTCATTGTAGGAACTGTAGAGGTTCAAGCATAACCAGTCTTTATGCACAATAAAACAAGTCTATTATTCATCAAAAGCTGTTCATCCACACAGCCCTCTCCATCTGCCCTCCAGTGTGGAGAAAAAGGTCTTTGGGGTAAAGGGACCCGCTGGATTACTGAGAGAAACCATGCCAGCTACCTCTGCGGCCAAAACAAGAGATTTGTAAATAAAAGTGAATCAATTTTGGCCAAAATTTGAGGAGAACTGATTAGAAAGACAAAGCCCAAGATTTAAAAATGCAAATAGCAGACGCTGAAGAAAATACAAATAAGCACGAAATAGAAGAAGAGTTTTGAAATAAACTTAGCCAGGAATCTCAGAGAAATTTGAAAAGTTATCATTACTATGAGAGACAGGCAGCCAAGGGTCCTTGGAAGTGTGCACTATTTTGTCCATATTTTTTAAATGCTATGTATTTGTCATGGTTAAACACCACATTAGCAATCTGGAAGATGAACTCAAGGAAATCTCATGGAACATGTAACAAAAATGAGGAGGAGGAAACTATGAGATTTTGCAAAGAAAACTAAAAGTTAAACTAAACAGAGACTAGATCCAGAAGGCTCAGCAGTCTTCTAATAGGAAATTCAGACATGGAGAGAATAGATGCCGATAGTAGTGATGGCCATGGGGAGGAGGAGGGTGCAGATATCAAAGTTAAAATAAAAATTATTGTCCTTAAATAGAGATTCAGGTTCTCAGGAAGAAAGAATCTTTTCAGTGTAAAATCTGATAGATATAAACAAAGCCAACACACAAAACAAATCCATCCCCAGTCATTATCTGGTGAAGTTTTAAAGAGAGAATCCTAAAAGATGCCACGGATGTGGCAGTAATATGCCTTATAAAAAAAATGAATCATACTGTGCTTAGATCTTGTGTCAATAATCATTGACCCCAGATGATGTGGAAGAATGTCTCCAAAGTTATGAAGACACATATTTTTGAACCTACAACTCTACAAGCAGTCTGAGGCTAATTTAAGAAATTTTTAGACTTGGGAGGACACCAAAAGTTTATGTGATAAGCAAAAGAATGACCTCTCCCACAGAACTGTCCACATCCTAAATCCAGAAACTTGTGAATATGTTACCTTACATGCCAAGAGAGTCTTGGAAATATGATCAAGTTAAGGACCTTGACATGGGTCATTAAAAGTGGGAAACCTTTTCCTCTTGGTCAGTGGGAAATATGACCACAGAATAATGGTCAGAGAGATGTCACATGGCTGGCTTTGAAAAGGAAGGAAAAGAAACTATGAGCCAAAGGATGCAAGTGACCACTGGAAGCTGAAAAAGACAAACAAAATCTGAGTCTCTGCAGATAGGGATCCAACCTTCCTGATGTTCTGATTTTACACATATAACCTATGGGACTGTTACAGTAACACACTTGTATTATTTGAAGCCACTAAATTTGTGGTGATATGTTATAGTAGCAACAGGGAACTTTACAGTTACCTTTCACTTTTCTCTTCTGAAAACTACTTAAGTGTGTATTCTAGCAAAAAAAAAAAAAAGAAAGAAAGAAAGCTAAGTAAGAGAAATATATGTGATGCAAGAAAAATGGAACCAATTCAGAAGTAAAATGTAAAGACCACCAGATTTAGAGCTGTGCAGGAAATCCAGCAAGCATTCTAGAAAAATTAAAATAGAAAGCCAGAAGGTTTTGTGGGGAAAAAAATGTCTTAAAAGAAAAAATGACTTCCATTGCAAAATTATAAGACAAAAAAGCCCAGTGGTCTTAAATACATGATGAAAATGTTTGTATATTTTATGAATTTTTTAAATGAGATTACTTAAGAACTTTGTGGAAAATCAAAAGTTGTAGATGAAAGTTATGCTTCAAATATATCTCATTTTAAGTAATTCACATAGAGTTTTAAAAAATCATCCAGTAACCCTTGATAACAGAAACATTTCTCTTTAGGCACAAATAACTTAGAATTATCATTTATTCTCTGTGGGTTCAATAATACTTCTAGATTCTATAGTTTACCCATTTATACTATGTATTTGAAATGACATTTTTTGGTCAAATGCTTTGAGAAGCAACCTACAGCTAAAGCAAGTAAGTATAGTTGTAATTATAGTACAAAATCTAATATGAAAATAATGCTAGCCTTCAAGAGTAAGGTCAAATAGTGTCATCATTTCACATGGTGAGAAGTCAGTAGAGGCTGTCTAAAATGGCAGACAAAATAAAAATTTAAATAAGGTTTGAACTCTGGATCAGGAAGTTCCATAGAAGGGAATGGCTACACACTCCAGCATTTTTGCCTGGAGAATTCCATGGACAGAGGGGCCTGGTTGACTACAGTCTATGGGGATGCAAAGAGTCAGATATGACTGAGCAACTAACACTACTTCACAGTATATTTTAACTTAAATATAATCAATTGTTCATTTCACAGATATTTACTGAATGACTCCCTATGGTAGGAATATTTTCAGGTGTTAGGAATGTAACGATGGTCAAAATAGACAGAACACTATTCTTATTTTTTTTTAATGTTATTATTTTTTTTCTTTACATTATCATGTTGGTTTTGCCATACATTGACATGAATCTGCCATGGGTATACATGTGTTCCCCTTCCAGAGCCTCCTCCCACCTCCCTCCCAATTCCATCTCTCTGGGTCATCCTGGTGCACGAGCCCTGAGCACCCTGTATCAAGCATCAAACCTGGGCTGGCGATTGATTGCACATATGATGATGTACATGTTTCAATGCCATTCTCCCATATCATCCCACCCTTGCCCTCTCCCATAGCCTCTAAAAGATTGTTCTATAAATCTGCATCTATGTTGCTGTCTCGCATACAGGGTTATCATTACCATCTTTCTAAATTCCATATATATGCGTTAGTATACTATATTGTTGTTTTTCCTTCTGGCTTACTTCATTCTTTATAACAGGCTCCACTTTTGTTCACCTCAGGAGAACTGATTCAAATGTATTCTTTTTAATGGCTGAGTAATATTCCATTGTGTATATGTACCACAGATTTCTTATCCATTCATCTGTTGATGGACATCTAGGTTGCTTCCATGTCCTGGCTATTGTAAACAAAGCAGCGATGAACATTGGGGTACACATGGCTCTTTCAATTCTGGTTTCCTCAGTGTGTATGCCCAGCAGTGGGATTGCTGGGTCATATGGCAGTTCTATTTGCAGTTTTTTAAGGAATCTCCACACTGTTCTCTATAGTGGCTGTACTAGTTTGCATTCCCACCAACAGTGTAAGAGGGTTCCCTTTTCTCCACATCCTCTCCAGCATTCATTGCTTGTAGACTTTTGGATGGCAGCCATTCTGACTGGTGTAAAGTCTTTACAAGTGGCTGTCCAGTTTTCCCAGCACCACTTGTTAAAGAGATTGTACTAAAGTTGAAGGATATAAAATCAACACACAGAAATCCCTTGCATTCCTATACACTAACAATGAGAAAACAGAAAGAGAAATTAAGGAAACAATTCCATTCACCATCGAAACAAAGGGAATAAAATACTTAGGAGTATATCTACCTAAAGAAATAGAAGACCTATATATAGAAAACTATAAAACACTGATGAAAGAAATCAAAGAGGACACAAATAGATGGAGAAATGTGCCGTGTTCATGGATTGGAAGAATCAATATAGTGAAAATGAGTATACTACCCAGAGCAATCTATAGGTTCAATGCAATTCCCATCAAGCTACCAGAGGTCTTTTTCAGAGAACTAGAACAAATAATTTCACAATTTGTATGGAAATACAAAAAACTTCGAATAGCCAAAGCAATCTTGAGAAAGAAGAATGGAACTGGAAGAATAAACCTACCTGACTTTAGGGTATACTACAAAGCCACAGTCATCAAGACAGTATGGTACTGGAACAAAGACAAATATAAGTTAATGGAACAAAATAGAGAGCCCAGAGATAAATCCACACACCTATGGACACCTTACCTTTGACAAAGGAGGCAAGAATATACAATGGAAAAAAGACAATCTCTTTAACAAGTGGTGCTGGGAAAACTGGACAGCCACTTACAAAATAATGAAACTAGAACACTTTCTAACACCATGCACAAAAATAAACTCAAAATGGATCAAAGATCTAAACATAAGACCAGAAATTATAAAACTCCTAGAGGAAAACATGAGCAAAACACTCTCCTACATAAGCCAAAGCAGGATCCTCTATGACCCACCTCCCAGAATACCGGAAATAAAAGCACGAATAAACAAATGGGACCTAATTAAAATTAAAAGCTTCTGCACAACAAAGGAAACTATAAGCAAGGTGAAGAGACAGCCTTCAGAATGGGAGAAAATAATAGCCAATGAAGCAACGGACAATTAATCTAAAAATATACAAGCAACTCCTACAGCTCAATTCCAGAAAAATAAACAACCCAATCAAAAAGTGGGCCAAAGAACTTAACAGACATTTCTCCAAAGAAGACATAAAAATGGCTAACAAACACATGAAAAGATGCTCAACATCACTCATTATCAGAGAAATGCAAATCAAAACCACAATGAGGTACCACTTTACACCAGTCAGAATGGCTGCCATCCAAAAGTCTACAAGCAATGAATGCTGGAGAGGATGTGGAGAAAAGGGAACCCTCTTACACTGTTGGTGGGAATGCAAACTACTACAGCCACTATGGAGAACAGTGTGGAGATTCCTTAAAAAACTGCAAATAGACCTGCCATATGACCCAGCAATCCCACTGCTGGGCATACACACTGAGGAAACCAGAATTGAAAGAGACACGTGTACCCCAATGTTCATCGACACATTTTTTACAATAGCCAGGACATGGAAGCAACCTAGATGTCCATCAACAGATGAATGGATAAGAAAGCTGTGGTATATATACACAATGGAATATTACTCAGCCATTAAAAAGAATACATTTGAATCAGTTCTACTGAGGTGGACGGAACTGGAGCCTATTATCCAGAGTGAAGTAAGCCAGAAGGAAAAACAACAATACAGTATACTAACGCATATATATGGAATTTAGAAAGATGGTAATGATAACCCTGTATGCGAGCCAGCAAAAAGACGCAGATGTGTAGAATAGTCTTTTGGACTCTATGGGAGAGCGCAAGGGTGGGATGATATGGGAGAATGGCATTGACACACATACATTATCATATGTGAAATCAATCTCCAGCATAAGTTTGATGCTTGACACAGGGTGCTCAGGGCTCGTGCACCAGGATGACCCAGAGAGATGGAATTGGGAGGGAAGTGGGAGGGGGTTTCTGGAAGGGGAACAAATGTATACCCATGGCAGATTCATGTCAATGTATGGCAAAACCAACACGATAATGTAAAGATAATAAGTAAATAGAAAAGAAAACTTGAGCAGGGACAGGGGCTAGGAAGAACCACAGAGAGAAGGGTTGCCATTTTTAATAAGGAGATGAGAGAAAGCCTCCGAAACTGTTATTTGGGAAACAACCTGCAGGAATGGGTGAGAATGAGCCTTAACAATGTCTGGGAGGCTATCCTAGGCAGAGAGAACAGCAAGAGCAAAGACTAAGATGGGCATATACATGAGGCTGGAGCAAGAAGAGGAAGTAGGAGGATAGTAAGAGACCAGCCCAAGAGGCAAGGGAGGATATGTATGCAGGATGTAGAGGTCATGAGGTCTGGTATAGAGGTGTGGTTCATGAATCAACAGCATCACATCATCCATGATCATAATCTGCACTTTAACAAGATCCCAGGTTAATACACCTGAGTGTTTGGTAAAGCACTGGTGAGAATCCTCCTGTACCATCACAAGGACTTTGCTTTTTATTCAGAATGAGAGAGAAAGTCATTGGCTAATTTTGAGCAGAGGAATGACGTGATCTGACATTCATTACAAAACAAAAAGCTTGGCTGAAACTAACACAATATTGTAAATCAACTATACTTCAGAAAAGAGAACCACTTCTTACCTACTATTTTGTAATTAGACCATAGAACCACAAAGAAGGAAGCAGGGACAAAGTTAGAATATTTTAGTAATTTAAGTGAGCAATGACAATGGTTGGGACAAGGGAAAATAATGCAAAATAGTCAGAATCTGAATATATTTTGTATAAAATCAGAAAGATTTTCTCTCAGTTTGGATGTGAGGCATGATGGGGACAAAAAGTAATGGGGTATATTACAAGATATATGGTCCAAACAAGAGCAAAGATAAAGTTGGCCTTTACTGAGTAAGGAAGACCATGGGCAGTGGGGGCAGATTTGAGAAGGCAGAGTGGGATGGGGCTAAGGATGTTTTATATTCGAGATGTTTTTTCAACACCCAAGTGGGGAGATCAAGTAGGCACTTGAGTATGCGTCTAGAGTTCGTCTAGAGTTCGGTAAAGAAAACCACCTACTTGAAGAACTAAAAATAGCTTGAAGAAATAAAAATAGTAACATGAGAGATGGATTGCATGAAGGAATTTTGGAAGTGGAGGGATGATGTTAAATCTTTCATTGCAAGGAATCAATAAATACTGTTTAAATTTGAGAGATTAAGTAATATCATATACATATATAAATTAGAATTATGGTAGTAACCTAAACTTAAAAATAGTAAAAAAAAAAAAAAAAAAAAGAGGGAAAAAAATGTTTATACTAAGTGAAATAAACCAGTCACAAAAGAACAAAGATTGTATGATTCCACTTACATGAGGAACCTAGGGTAGTCAAATTCATAGGATTTGGATGGTGATGGAGTGAGGATGGGGAGTTACTGTTTAGTGGGTACAGAGTTTCTTTCTGGAAAGATTAAAAAAGTTGTAAAGATAGAATGTGGCAGGAGTTAATCTCCAAAATATATAAACAGTTCATACAATTGTATCCAAAAAACAAAGAACCCAATTAAAAAATGTGCAGAAGACCTAAGTAGACATTTTTCCAAAGAAGGTATACAGAGAGCCAACAGATCCATGAAAAAATGCTCAGCATAGCTAATCATCAGAGAAACACAAGTCAAAACCACCATAAGATGGCTGTCAAAATGGCTGTTAAAATGGCTATCATCAAAAAGTCTACAAATGACAAACTTTGGTGAAGATATGGAGAAAGGGGAACCCTAGTACACATAAATATTCTACTTTTGGGAATATAACCCAAAGAAAAGGAAAACACGAATTTGAAAAGATATATGCACTTCAATGCTCAGAGTAGCATTATATATGAGAGCCAAGATACGGAAGCAACCTAAGCACCCATCAATAGGTGAATGTATAATGAAGGTGTGGAATACTATTCAGCCACAAAAAACAATGAAATTCTGACATTAGCAACAGTGTGGATAGACCTAGAAGGTATTAAACTTAGTGAAATAAATCAGAGAAAGACAAATACTCTTTTATCACATGTGCAATCTAAAAACTAAAACAAATGAATGTATATAACAGAACAGAGAGATACAGAGAACAAACTAGTGACTTCCAGCAGGGAGAGGGAGTGGGGGAGGGGTGAAATAGGGATATGGGATTAAAAGACATAAGCTACTATATAAAATAAATAAGCAACAAGAATATATTGTAAAGCACAGAGAAATAGGATGCAGCCATTATTTTGTAATAATTTTAAGTGGAGTATAATCTATAAAAATACTGAATCAGTAATATTTCACACCTGAAACTAATATAATATTGTAAATGAACAATACTTCAATTTTAGAAGGTGGTGATGGCTACACAACAATGGAAATATGCTTAATGCCACTGAACTATACACTTTAAAATGGTTAAAATGGTAAATTTTGTTATGCATATTTTACCACAGTATTTTTTTTATTTTTTATAAACTCACATAGTAATCACGATCAGAAAAAAAATAAATTGTTACCTCATTGGACAGGAGAATAGAAGAGAGGGAGAGGGAGGATGGGAGGTTTTTGCTTTGTATTTTGTAATTTTCTGTACTGTTTGGATTCTTTAACCATATGCATATATTATTTTCATATTTTAAAATAAAATATTTTAAAAGAGTGAGTATGCAAAGGGAGTATTTCAGTCCATGTTTCTGCTTGACTTGCATTCAATTTCTCAAACACTTTTATAGAAGCTGATTTCCAAGAAACCTTCAAAACCCCTTTTTATTATTATTTTTACTAGAAGCCATTCCCTTGGAATCAGACACTCGTGTTTTTCCGATGGAGCTTGCATTAGAAGCCTAGGAGTGTGAATGTATTTGGAAGCCTACTCAGCACAGCCCTCTGCCTTTGAACTGTAATGTTTTCCTGGGCTCCTCACATATCCCTCCTCCAACTGGCTTCCCATCCAGCACATCCATCAAGTGGCCAGAATTTATCGAGTTGCCAGTGGAGATGGCCAGAACCTGCTGGAGCATGCCCATTTAAAAAAGGTTTCCACCAGCAAAGTGGACCTCAGGAAAATCCCTGACTACAGCTGCTCATCACCCATGCTCCAACCAACAGGCTATATGATGCCAACATGAAGGCCTCAAATAAGGCCATCTCATCTTACAGAATTTAACAGAAATTGTAGATTCCAGTTGGAAAATTCTAGCATGTTTGAGCTGCAAGAGACCTCAGAAGTCTTATTAATATTATAAAACCATTCCATTGGATATAGAAAGAAATAAGGCCTAAACACGCACAATTGCAGACAATGAGTTAGAAGCACAGCCCAGATCCAAAGTAGACACAGATATATCAGGCGACATGTCACACTCTAGATGAATCTTATGGGAGCTCCCAGGATGGTGGTCTGTCCTGTGGGGGAAGGTTGAACAGCAGGTGGTGACAGGAGTGACAGGGGAATAGGATGGAGTGAAGAAGCAGGAAAGAACACACATAGGCAGTTACCTTGGCAGAGAGAGTAATAGCATGAGAAGTAAGCCTGAATTCTTTGATAGACTATGAAGTCATTCACTTGATGGACTGTTTCTCTGTGGGCTTTTATTTTTTGATGCATTTTACGTGCCACACCTTACTCTATATGTTACGCTGGATGCAGACTTGACTCAGACATTCCCCCTCCCTCAAGGCCAGGTGGTCCCCATGGCTGCTAATAGAGATAACTGTAATACGGTGTGATGAGCAGTGTGATGAGCACTATTTCCTCAATTTTTCTAATCACAAGAATTTTCCACTCTAGATTTATTGAGTTGGAGTGATCAGAGGAAAGGCCTAGCAGTCTGCTTTTTACCAAGAATTGACCCCTAACCCCACACCCTAAGTGACACTGGCTTTGGAATCATTCAGAACTGGATTCCAGTGCTCCCTCAGGCCAAAGACACGATCTGCCTGACAAAATGACTTACCTGACATTCACATTTCACCTGTTCCCAAGTCCCCTGAGACTATGCCTCTCCATTTGTCTAGATGCAGACCACTTAGTATTGTTGCACAGGTTATGTACTGCGCAAAGATACCAGCCAAGCGGTAGAACATTTGCTGAGGTTCCACCCCATACTGATTCCTCTGTCCAAAGGAAGGAACTCCGTTTTTTTCATCCAATCACTCTCACCTTTGCATCCTGTAAAGCTGTGTCTTCCCAAAGGAAGTGACTTTTGTGATTCATCTGCCCAGAAGGGGAACTTTTCTCTAATTTGAACAAAAATACCATTGAGACTGGCTTCCCCAATGGCTCAGTGTTAAAGAATCCACGTGCCAAGCAGGAGATGCACGTTTGATCCCTGGGTGGGGAAGATCCCCTGGGGGAGAAAATGGCAATCCACTCCACGTATTCTTGCCTGGAGAAGGCCAAAGTCAGAGGAGCCTGATGGATTGTATAGGGTTGCAAAAGGGTCAGATATGACTTAGCAACTAAACAACAAATTAGACCTAACAACACAGGTAGAATGACAAATAAGTTTCTGATCTTGAGTGCTGATTGACAGGAGTTAGTAATCAGCCCTGTCTAGAGGACACTGTTCTGAAGGAATACAAGAGCAAATCAGGGTTCATAGAAGATCATGATTGATTAATGATAGCAATGGGAATGGGATCCAGGAATGATGGCCGGCCCTACAGACTGTATTGCACCCCCTTTCAGATCTCAAAGTCTGCCTTAAGTCAAACACACTTGATAAAAAGGGAGATCTAAAGGTACTAAATAAAGCTCTTAGAGACCATTAGCACCTTATTAAGACCTTTTCCCAGATGCAGCCCGAAACAGCCAAAGAATACAGAATGGAGAAACAGCTTGAAGAGAAAGCATGAGGGCATGAATCTGATGCATTTCACATAAGAAGAAAAGCTGAGTTCTGCCTTTCCCAAGGACTTGAGTCTTCATCTTTCTGCACATCCAGGTTGGTGAAGAGAGGACACTTTGGAATTCTGAAACATCCTCACAAAGCCCAAGATGAGTTTAATGTGACCTTGAGTAACGAACGTCAACTCTCTCAACCTTGGGCATTTCAACCTTGGGTGTGAAACGTGGACAATAATCTCTAACTCACTGTGGTTTTCCAAATATTAAATTAGGTAAATTATTTAAAGAAACTGCAGAGAACCCCATCCAAAGAAGATGCTTGAAAATATTCATTCTCCATTGTTTCCCTTTCTCCCTCAAAAGAAACACTGTGACATGTTTGTAAGTCAAGTAAAATTCATACATTTGAGGTGAAGTATTCTATGAGTTTGACAACATATGTTTCCATGTAACTATTACCACGATAAGGTATAGAAAGGAGCCATCACCCCTAAAAGTTTCATCATGCCTCTTTCCAGACAGCCACTTGTCCCCACCTCTAGCCCCCTACAAATACTCATCCTATTTCTGAACCTATAGTGTTGCTTTTTATTGTGACTGCTTTTAAAAACATATATCCAAAAAGCAAATCATTCTCTCAAGTTTTTCTTTCACATCCTACTTAAAAATAGCTCAGCTCTGACAGCTCAGCTTTCTTCCAGGAAAATTCTTCATTAAATAAATGAATTCCATGTGCATATTAAAAAGACATTCTGCTTAGTAGCCCTTCTATTTATAGTCAAAGTTGAACCAGTAGGGGCCCCCCAGGCCTGTCAGGGTCCTCTGGAGCTCACATTCTGCCCCCCCTGCTCCCACACAGCTGTAGACCTGGCTCCAGACCCAGGTGGCACAGCTGGGTCAGAGTACAGAAAGGGGCCTGGGGGAGCTTTTCCCTATGAGCTGTACTCCTCAGCTTTAGGTGAAAATTCAGGACACCCTAGAATTCCCATGCAGAATGTATAACATATAGTCATTAACAGCAGCATGTAGAAGAAGAGAATTGGACTAGAAACAGGGGTAGATGAAGGCATAGGTAAGACTAAGTGGTCTCAAAGTTCTTTCCTGCAGAGAGGTCCCATGACCCAGATGATGGAAGGCCACCTTTCACCCTCACCCCCATGCATGTACCTGATATTGCATCAGGTATAAGATTTCAAGGTGAGCAAGTAGCAGAAAGTAATTACCCCTGATTTCTGCTCATGAAGAACTTACTACTAAGAGAGACAAAACATGCAGAGAAATATGTGGCTGAGTAGAAGAGAAATAGCATGACTGTGGAGCTAAAGGGAGTGAGATTTTAGCCAAGCTTTGCTGTTTGCTAGTCATGTGACCTGGTTTTGTTGCTTCAGCTCGCTCACCTTCAGTGTTCTCATCTGTAAACTGGAAATTACACCCACCCTCAGAGGGCAGTTATGTGAGATGGATGAGGTAATGAATATAGAGCATCCAGCCCAGTTCCTGTTCTCTTAGGAAAGAGTAGTTTCCTTCTAACTCTCTGGATTACTCAAAGTTCCTTAGAAAAACAGAAGCAATAGGAGATGATAGCTAGACAGATAAAGAGATTGATTATAAGGAACTGACTCAGGCAATTACAGAGTCTGAGAAGTCGCAAGACCTGCGGTTGGTAAGCTGGAGACCTGAAAGAGCCCCTCTGTGTGGCTCCAGTCCAAGTCTGAAGACCTGACAACCAGGACAGCTGATGGCTTGGGTCCAGTCCAAAAGCCAGGAGGCTCAAGACCCAAGAAGAACTGATTTCTCAGTTTGTGTCTGAAGGCAGGTAAAGACTTACGCCTCAGCTCAGCAGTCAGGCGGGAGGAGTCCCTCTTACGCAGCCTTTTTGTTTAATTGGCTGGATGAGGCCTACCCGCACTAAGGAGGGCCATCTGCTTTACTCAGCCTACCTATTCAAAACTATGAACCTCATTCCAGAAACCACCCCACAGACATACTCAGAATACTGTCTGACCAAATGTCAGGGGACCCCATGGCCCAGTCAGTCCATGAGAAACTGCCCTATCCTGCAGGACAGGTCTGGATTGAAGTCTCATTCACTCCCCATTGATTTCAGCTACATTGCAAGATGTGACCTATTATTTTCTGCTTTGAATTATAGTCTCTGGTTCAATTCTATGTGTCTGTAGGCTTCTTCTTTTTTTTTTTTTTTTAGTTTTGCCATACAATGACATGATATCGCCATGGGTTTACATATGCTCCCCCTCCAGAACCCCCCTCCCTCCTCCCTTCCTCCTCCCTCCCCCTGGGAAATCTCGGTGCACCAGCCCCGAGCATCAATCCTGGGCTGGCGATTGATTTCACATATGATAATTAACATGTTTCAATGCCATTCTCCCATATCATCCCACCCTTGCCCTCATCCACAGAGTCCACGAGTCTGTTCTATATGTCTGCATTCCTTTTGCTTTCTCGCATGCAGGGTTCTCGCTGCAATTTTTCTAAATTCCATATATATGCGTTAGTATACTGTATTGTTGTTTTTCCTTCTGGCTTACTTCACCCTGGATAATAGGCTTCTTAAGAGCACTGACCATGAATGAGGCAGTCTCCATGCCTGGTACAAGGTAGACAAACAGAGATACTGGTTGAATGACTATGCTCTCTTCCAACCATTTTATGTAACAGATAAAGCAACTAAGGCTCAAGATTTCTTTGTTTACTCATACAGCACTTTTTGAGCCTCTTCTACATTCTGTGACAACAAATAAATAAGACATCACATATGGTCCTAAAGCTCAGGCTAATATAATGTAGGGAAATAAAAAAAATTGAGATCCCATTATGTGTAAGAATCTTTATGTACATGACTTCAACTTACATTCCCGATGTCCATTTATTTATTAATTTTTCTAAAAATGTTTATTGAGTACTGATAGTACTGGGCATGTCCTAGTTTCCAAGGATACCATGGTAAAAAAGGGGAAAAAAAGAAGGTAAAGTTCTGCTGATACAGATTTCCCAGTATAGTGAAAGACACAGATGAACGGAGACGTAAAAATGAAACAAGGCAATTATGAAAATGATAGTATTTGCAAAATGCAGAAGAATCAAGAGAAAAAAAAACCACCGTCTGCCTGGGGAAGTCAGGGAAGGCTTAATAGTATCTGAATTTGAAGGAAGAGGACACTTCTGCAATTAGACACATAAGGAATACTGAATATATGAGACATTGCATTTTAAGCCATGAGAAGAGCCTATACAAATGTTTGGCAACATGAGAGGACATACAGAAATAAAAGCTTTTGTTTTGTGATTAAACCTCTTACTGTTTAATCTTGCCCCAAATGTATTAAAACATATGACCACAAAGCATTGCATGCCACAGTCTAGCTGTGATTCTTTATTCTAGCTGGTGAAATGCAATCCTCCATGTGGCTGAAATCCAATCACCTCCAACATTCACTGCTCAGAAAATTATGCCAGGTGCGGCTCTAACCACTGGGTCAGGGAGTGTCCCTTGAGCAGAGGAGACTCTTCTATGGCCACTATGTATATCTTTGTGGTTCTTTTGGTATTTGCCTTAACTAATCATTATTATTTCCATTGGGTTAAATTCAGCTTTCAAGGATCATGGAATGGAAAGCTATCAGAGATCTGAATTGGAGGCTGCATACTGCTTATTCCTGATTCTGGTAGCACAATTAGAATAGCCTCATTGAGTTTCTTGTCTGAGTTAATAATTGCTCATCTTTAGTGAGAGCTCACTATATGGTAGGCACTGTTCTGGGCACTTAAATCCTACAGTCACACACATTTTGCTTCATCTAATCCTCACTACAATCAGTGGATGCAGATGTAGGTGTTAGGATTCTCATTTTACAGGTGCAGAAACTGAAGCCTAAGAGCAATAAACTGGTTTGTCCAGAGTCACAAAGATAGGATCAGAATTTGTTCCAGAGCTCAGCAAGCTCAACTCCTCATCTCTACCAACTCCCTACTACAATTAGAGGTGAATACAATGCAACTATGTAAAAGAGAGAGATGTGCAAATATCAATTAGTCTATCAAGCCTCACTATGCCCTTCACTTAAAGTGATTGTTCAATTCCTCCTTCACCAACCACAAGATAGTCCCTTCCCCTTTGATGGTTCAGTATCTTTTGCAATCTACCCCTTCAGCCTTGACAGTATTCATCTCCTCAACCCCACACCAAATATTTCATATTATATCCTTTAAACTCCAAACTGTCTACTATAGTTTAAATAATATATGTACAGTTTCTCAGTTTCCTAATCTACAACGATGAGAGAATTGACAATAGACAGTAAGTGTTCTTTACACCTAAAGAAACTATGAATATTCCTACTTCCAGCCATGATGGAGTAAAAGGGACCAGATTTACCCTTCCACTGGGTAAAACAAACAACAAAACCAATGCTTCTCAAGACACTGCATATTTAAGCAGTGAAGAACCATAATCCCGAAGAGCTAGAAACAAGTGAGGCAAGTCTTAAAATTGCCTCTTTATACCTTTAAGAGAGTTTGTAGGCCACAGCACAGGATAGGGAATCCAAGTGAAGGTCAGTGGATTTCCTGAGTTGCAGAGACAAAATTATGAGTCTGGGGAGATCAAATTGGCATGTACTAGAAAGAGAGGTGCAGAGAGAGAGAAAACCCTGGAATCTGCAGATGGTTCCCTTTAACCATCCAGCACATGCAGCAGAAAAACCAACCTGCTATCAACTGATGCAAACCCAAATAATAAAATTAGACAAGGACACTAAAACATTATTATAATGATGCTCCATCATGTTCAAGAAGCTACAGGAGAAGACTGTAAAGATATAAAAACCAAAAGACCCAAACTGAATTATAGTGTCTGAGATAAAAGTTCAACTAGATGCAGTTAATGGAAGATTCAACATTGTAGAAGATAGTGAGCATGAAGTCTGTACATAATAAAAACACCAAGAGGAAAAAAGACTGGAAAAACAATGAATAGATTTCAGTGAGCTTGAGGAGGACCCTATTTGGAAATGAAAAGACAAATCATATGCTTGGAGAAGTTATTTTTGAATCATATCTTTGATAAAAGATTTGTATCCAAAATGCATGAAGAACTCTCAAAACTCAACAATAAGTAAACAAAAACCCAGTTAAAAATAGACAAAATATTTGAACAGACATTCTACCAAGAGCCTCTGAGCCACCATGGCTCAGACCATAAAACATCTGCCTATAATGCAGGAGACCTAGGTTCGATCCCTAAGTCAGGAAGATCCTCTGGAGAAGGAAATGGCAACCCACTCCAGTACTCTTGCCTAGAAAATTCTATGGATGGAGGAGCATGGTAGGCTACAGTCCATGGGGTTGCAAAGAGTCGGACACGACTGAGTGACTTCACTCACTTAAGAGATGGGAATATCAGACCACCTGACATGCCTCCTGAGAAATCTGTAGGCAGGTCAAGAAGCAACAATTAGAACCAGACATGGAACAAAGGACTGGTTCCAAATTGGGAAAGGAATATGTCAAGGCTGTATATTATCACCCTGCTTATTTAACTTACATGCAGATTACATCATTCAAAATGCCAGGCTGGATGAAGCCCAAGCGGGAATCAATATTGCTGGAAGAAATATCAATAACCTTAGATATGCAGATGACACCACCCTTATGGCAGAAAGTGAAGAGGAACTGAAGAACCTCTTGATGAAAGTGAAAAAGGAGAGTGAAAAAGCTGGCTTAAAACTCAGCATTCAAAAAATTAGGATCATGGCATCTGGTCCCATTACTTCATGGCAAACAGATGGGGAAACAATGAAAACAGTGAGAGAGTTTATTTTCTTGAGCTCCAAAATCACTGCAGATGGTGACTTCAGCCATGAAATTAAAAGGCATTTGATCATTGGAAGAAAAGCTATGACCAACCTAGACAGCATATTAAAAAGCAGAGACATGATTTTGCTGACAAAGGTCTGTCTAGTCAAAGTTATGGTTTTTCCAGTAGTCATGTATGGATGTGAGAGTTGGACCATAAAGAAAGCTGAGCACCAAAGAATAGATGCTTTTGAACTGTGGTGTTGGAGAAGACTCTTTCAGAGTCCTTTGGACTGCAAGGATATCCAACCAGTCCATCCTAAAGGAAATCAGTCTTGAATATTCATTGGAAGGACTGACACTGAAGCTGAAGCTCCAACGCTTTGGCCACCTGATGCAAATAACTGACTCCTTAGAAAGGACCCTGATGGCTGGGAAAGATTGAAGGCAGGAGGAGAAAGGGACAACAGAGGATGAGATGGTTGTATGGCAACTGACTCAATGGATATGAGTTTGAGCAAGCTCTGATGCACAGGGAGGCCTGGTGTGTTGCAGTCCATGGGGTCACAGTCAAACACGACTGAGTGACTGAACTGAACTGAGAGTGTCTAAAGTTCTAAAAGACTGACACACCAAGTGCTTGTGAGGATGTAGTGCAAGAACTCTGAAACATTCCGAGTAAAAATATAAATGTCACAACCATATTGGAAAACAGTTTGGCAGCTTTTTAAAAAGTTAAACAAACATCTATCGTGTAACAGCCATTTTGCTTCTGGAATTTGACAAGACTAATGCTCTTGGCAGCTTTCTTTTAATAGTCAAAAACTGGAAATAAACCAAATGTTCATCAACAGGTGAAGGAATAAATTATGGTACATATTTACAATGGACTTCATGATAAAAAGGAATAATTGTGCATAAGGGAATAACATGGTTAGCCTCAGAATAATGACTCTGAGCGAAAGAAGTGAAATTTTAAAAGAATATTTTACTTTATGATTTAGTTTATATAAAAGCTAGAAATACAAACCTCTCTGTAAAAGCAGATCTGTGATTGCCTGGAGGTGAGGGTTGGGAGGGTGGCAGATAAGGACAGGAAGAAAAGGTTCTGAAGGGCAGGAGGGAATACCTGGGGATGATGGATGTATTAAGTATTCAGATTAGGTCGATGGTTTCACAGGTATATATGTACATTTATCAGATTGTACACTTGAGAAACTTGCAGTATATTGTATATGAAGAAGAAGTAAGAGAAAGAAAAAGAGAAGAGGCATGGTTACAATTCTAAAAATAGCTCCTCTAACGTCACTCCAGAAGCAAGGGCTAACTTCTTCAGGGCAGGCACCCAACTCCAGGCTTAAATAGGAATAATGAAATAAAGTAACTACTTAATAAAGTTGTGGAGATTATTCATTTAGCAAGCACTGATGCTCCTCATCAGATTCTGTATTAAGTACTTTGCATTGTTTGTCTCATCCATTCCTCACATAAGCCCTCTGATAAGCATTATTACTATTTCCATTTTACAGATGAGGAAGCAGAAGCCCAGGAGGGTTAAACACCTCACCTGGTACAGAGCAGGTATTCTATAAATACATAAATTGGGAGACACCTCCTTGCGGTGTTCTGTCAGTGAAGGGCCATCTTGCCTGGCAATTGAGAGTACCAACTCAAACAACAATTCAGACAAACTTTGAAGTCACAGCAAATTGATTCTAACCCACTTGCCAACTCTGGAGACTTGGGCTTAAAGTTTCAGTTCTCTGCTCAGCTTCCTTTTCAGCAAAACAGGAATAATAAAGGCTGATTAAAGACTAATGTGAATCGGGAGGGAGGAGGGAGGGGGGTTCTGGAGGGGGAACATATGTAAACCCATGGCGGTTTCATGTCATTGTATGGCAAAACCAACACAATAAAGTAAAGAAAATTAAAAAAAAAAAAAAAGAAAGAAATACTGGAAATCAAACTGGTTCTTCTTTGTAATCACTGACGCTTATAAAAATTCATTAAAAATTACAATTAGGTGATGGATGTGTTATCTTAATGTTGGTAGCCATTCCACAGTATATATATGTATCAAATCATCACATAGTACACTTTAAATCTGTACATTTATATTAATTAATTACCCCTCAATAAAGTTTTTAAAAAGAAAAAAAAGACTAATATGAAGAATGTACTTAAGGAATATGGAATAATGGTTGACATGTAATGAAGTCTTGGATATAACAGTTATCATTTTAGTTGAGTTTTCGCTTGTGCAGATTTTTGCTGACTGATGATGGAAAGAAGACACGTGACAGCTCTAATATAAACCACCTGAGAATTGCCCAGATGGCAGTCCTGCTCTCACTCAGCATGCCACTGGGGCAGAGAAAGAGAGCTATATTCAAAACAAGACCCATCATTTTCCTCCTACTGAATTCAAGTCTCATCACTGATACTTCTCCAAACCCTGTCTGACCATCTCATAACCCCCTCAGAGCATCATGGGGGAGCACTGACTTGAGGCCCATGTCTCTCCCTGGATAGATCCCACAAGCCAGTGCCCTCTGGCACATTCCTTTTTGAACACCCTCATCCTTTGGCTTTTGAGTCCCCAGGGGAATGTGCCATTTATGGTACGTTGTCCTCTTTCTTGTGGATATCATTGTTATTTGTTTACATAATGGTTAAGGAGACCTATTGGAGGTCACTAGGCTAACTTTGAATGCCAGCATTGTGACTTTAAATAAGTTATTTAATTCTCTGGATCTCAATTTATTCATGTGCTAAATGGTAATAATAGCACAGGGAGTAATGTTGAGGAGTAAAAGAAAAAAAAATTACATAAATCATTTAACACAGTCCTCTGGTAAGAAGGTAGTTCACAAGTGTTTGCCATGTGTTTTGTTCTCACTGTTGTGATTTCCAGCTTACAGAGCACTTTTACACTTTCCATGTCCTTGGACACAGCCTGGTGAGGACCAGGTTTGTCCAGTTGGAGAGTTGAAGACTGGGCTCTGAGAAGTAAAATGGCTTTGCTCAGGTCACAGCTGACAGAACCAGGGCCTTCATACTGAATCTCAAGGTCATACCTACTTGTATTGCTACTATTTTGATGTCATGCTAGCATTCAGTTCTACTATTCATCTTATAGAGTAAAGAGATGTTGCTGTTAAGATTTTAATTCATTCCAATATGTATGTACTAAAGTCAGTTAGGTGTCCAGAAAACCAGAAGCCCTTGAATAGAATACATTCACAGCCAAAGACTTTCTCTTTGGGAGGCAGTGTCAGAGTGGGTAAAGACCCAGACTCTGGAATGTGGCCAACTTCAGATCTGCTCTGCCACCTACCAGCCATGTGGCCTTGGGCAAGTTTCTTGATCTCTATAAGGTTCAGTTCCTTCATATATAACATGGGGTTAGCAATAGTACCCATTTGCCTCTTCTAATGCATCAAGCATCAGGCAGACTTATAGAAGTTCTGAAATATGTTAACTATTATCTATTTTTTACCCTTCAGTTTGTAGGGCAAAAAGATAAAGACCAAATTCTTTAATGTGGCCAGAAAGCTTGGCTCTGCCCTGCAAATAAAGGCTGAATTCTTTAATGCTGCCAGAAAAGTTGGCTCTGTGTACCAATCCAGCCTAACACTCCACTCCACTCTGCTCACTACCTAGCAGCCACATTAGTGAAATGACTGTATAATTGCTCAACCAGAGATAGTTTGGAGAGGGCAAGAAGGCTCTATTAATGAGTACTCTGAGTCTAAAAAGGGACTCTCTGACAGTGACATATGGTCACCCTACACATTTGCCTTCTCTCCTTTCCATCCTTGATTTGTGTTGAACTCCTTTGCAACTTTACATATGCTGCTTCATTTCACCAAAATGCCCTTACCCACCCTCTTCACTCAACCACCTTTTATTCATTCTTCAAGGCTCACCTCAAATGACACTTTCAACCACTGGCCCTCATAGCACCCTAAATTCCTCTCCTAATACTCCTGCAGTATTTTATTCCGAAACAATCTCTATCAATATTGATTTACACCTATCTCTCCCACTAGACCATAGGCATAGTCTGTGACTGTGGTTCATCACTGTATCTCAAGTTTCTATCAGTTACTGAATGAAAGAAAGAAAGGGTAAATGAAATTATTATCACTTTCGTCCTGCACAGTCTCTGTATGATGAAGAAGTGTTATCATTCCCAATTTATAGATGGAGTAATGGAAACAGAGAAGTTGAGCAACTTTCCCAAAGACATACAGGGAGTGAATCCTGCAGTATCTGGGACTCTGACCCCTAATTCGGTGCATTTTCTGCTACTCCATATTGTCTGTTAACACTCCACCTTCATGTATTCTGGACTGAAGGACTCAATCTCTATAACAGGTGACTAAGAAATTCAAGAGAAATCTCTCAGAAAAGCCACATTTTGAGTTTTAGTGGGGAGACTTTGGAAAGGAAGCATACTTCAAATTGATATAAGAAATAAACATGTTCACTGTGCTGAATACAGCCTACTCCAGTGGTTATTTCAATTAAGACCACAGGGTAATGTCCCAGGCGACCTCATCTCTCTGTGGGCAGCAGAGTGCCATCAGGTTTAGGCCACATTCAGGAGCCTCATTCTGGGAGCAGCACACCAGAAAATAGGTCAGAATCCCAGGGCTCCAAAGCAGGCTTGATGGCTGTAACCTGAGAGGCCTCTTGAACTGGGAGGAGAGGTCAGTTGATCCAAACGCTCCATTGTCCATGGACATCAAGCACAATTCGAGATGTCACCAAGAGTATTATTCCCTTACAGCAGAGAGCTTTAAATTTTTTCAAAGTGCTTCCATTAACAGCTTTGTCTTCCTTTTATGCTACCAACAACTAAGAAAAGGAGTGGGAACAGGCAATACCACAAAAATGGGTAAGGTCATGGGATTGGGAGCCAGACGGTTTGAATTCCATTTCTGACTCTTTCTGTCTATGAAGCTCGAATATGTCACTGAGGCCCTCTGAGCCTCAATTTCTTCACCTACAAAATGAGATACTAGTATTACATACAGGGACACTATGGAGTCAATTTGATGATGTATATAAAATGCCTGCACTCATGAAGCAGGGCAAAGGCTAATAGAGTTCTGCCAAGAGAACACTCTAGTCATAGCAAAAACCCTCTTCCAACAACACAAGAGAAGATGACACATGGAATCACCAGATGGCCAATACCAAAATCACATTGATTATATTCTTTGCAGCCAAAGATGGAGAAGCTCTATACAGTCAGCACAAACAAGACTGGGAGCTGACTATGGCTCAGACCATGAACTCCTTATTGCCAAATTCAGAATGAAATTGAAGAAAATGGAGAAAACCACTAGACCATTCAGGTATGACCTAAGTCAAATCCCTTCTGACTATACAGTAAAAGTGAAAAATAGATTTAAAGGACTAAATCTGATAGACAGAATGCTTGAAGAACTATGGATAGAGGTTCATGACACTGTACAGGAGACAGGAATCAAAACTATCCTCAAGAAAAAGAAATGCAAAAAAGCAAAATGGCTGTCTGAGCAGGCCTCATAAATAGCTGTGAAAAGACAGGAAGTGAAAAGCAAAGGAGAAAAGGAGAGATATACCCATTTGAATGCAGAGTTCCAAAGAATAGCAAGGAGAGATAAGAAAGCCTTCCTCAGTGATCAGTGCAAATAAATAGAGGAAAACGATAGAATGGGAAAGACTAGAGATCTCTTCAAGAAAATTAGAGATACAAAGGGAATATTTCATGCAAACATGGGCTCAATAAAGAACAGAAATTGTAGGGACCTAACAGAAGCAGAAGATATAAAGAGGTGGCAAGAATACACAAAAGAATCGTACAAAAAAGTTCGTCATGACCCAGATAATCATGATGGTGTGATCACTCACCTAGAGCCAGACATCCTGGAATGTGAAGTCAAGTGGGCATTAGGAAGCATCACTACGAACAAAGCTAGTGGAGGTGATGGAATTCCAGTTGAGCTATTTCAAATCCTGAAAGATGATGCTGTGAAAGTGCTGCACTCACTATGTCAGCAAATATGGAAAACTCAGCAGTGGCCTCAGGACTGCAAAAGGTCAGTTTTCATTCCAATCCCAAAGAAAGGCAATGCCAAAGAATGCTCAAACTACCACACAATTGCACCCATCTCACACGCTAGTAAAGTAATGCTCAAAATTCTCCAAGCCAGGCTTCAGCAATATGTGAACTGGGAACTTTCAGATGTTCAAGCTGGTTTTAGAAAAGGCAGAGGAACCAGAGATCAAATTGCCAACATCTGCTGGATCATTGAAAGAGCAAGAGAGTTCCAGAAAAACATCTGTTTTTGCTTTATTGACTATGCCAAAGCCTTTGACTGTGTGGATCACAAGAAACTGTGGAAAATTCTTAAAGAGAAGGGAATACCAGACCACCTGACCTGCTTCTTGAGAATCCTGCATGCGGGTCAGGAAGCACAGAACTGGACATGGAACAACAGACTGGTTCCAAATAGGAAAAAGAGTACATCAAAGCTGTATATTGTCACTCTACTTATTTAACTTTTATGCAGAGTACATCATGAGAAACACTGGGCTGGAGGAAGCACAAGCTGGAATCAAGATTGCCGTAAGAAATATCAATAACCTCAGATATGAGATGACACCACCCTTATGGCATAAAGTGAAGAGGAACTGAAGAACCTCTTGTTGAAAGTAAAAGAGGAGAGTGAAAACGTTGGCCTAAAACTCAACATTCAGAATACTAAGATCATGGCATCTGGTCCCATCATTTCATGGGACATACATGTGGAAACAGTGGCTGACTATTTTTCTGGGCTCCAAAATCACTGCAAATGGTGATTGCAGCCATGAAATTAAAAGACACTTACTCCTTGGAAGAAAAGTTATGATCAACCTAGACAGCATATAAATAAGCAGAGACATTACTTTACCAACAAAGGTTCGTCTAGTCAAGGCTGTGGTTTTTCCAGTGGTCATGTATGGATGTGAGAGTTGTACTATAAAGAAAGCTGAGCGCCAAAGAGGGGGAACTAAGATGGCGGAGGAATAGGACGGGGAGTCCACTCTCTCCCCAATAAATACACCAAAAGAACATTTAAAAACCGAGCAAACTCCATAAAACAACACCTGAATGCTGGCAGAGGACATCAGGTATCTGGAAAGGCAGCCCATTGCTTACGAAAGAAGGTAGGATAAAAAAAAAAGTAAAAAGAGAGGCAAAGAGTTAAGGAGGGAGATCCGTCCCGGGAAGGGAGTCTCAAAAAAGAGAGAGGTTTCCGAACAGCAGGAAACATTCTCCCCAGTGGATCTGTGGTAAATCTCAGAGGGCAACATAACCCGGAGTAAAAACAGATAAATAATTAAGCCCCCAGATTACGTCTCTAACTGTAACTCCCAGCGGAGCAGCGGCCCAGACGCCCCAGCCCCCACTAGCCAGCACGGACTGCTCAGGGAGGGGCGGGCCGCCCGCTTAGGGAGAGGATTGAGACTGAACGCCCTGGGCAGCCTGAGGGACCTAACCGGAGATAGACCGCTGGGTAGCTTTCCTGCGGAAGAGCCCCCGCCAGGCTCGCGCACAGAACAAAGGGCAGCGAGGAGTCGGTCTGCTGTGCAAGACACCTGGGCCGAGCTGGGTGGCTGCAGGCTGTGGACCGGCCCAGCCCCCGCCAGAGAGCGGCAGGCACAACGTGGCCGGGTAAGGCTTCTGCTGCCAAACCGCAGGCAGAATTAGGTGCTAACCAAGACTTCTGGCGATTCTGGACGGACGCCGCCAGAGATCGGCGCTCCACACACCTGAGAAGGCACGCCCAG
The DNA here is from genome assembly GCA_007570785.1 of Antilocapra americana. Lineage (NCBI taxonomy): Eukaryota > Metazoa > Chordata > Mammalia > Artiodactyla > Antilocapridae > Antilocapra > Antilocapra americana. Next base: position 1,544,366 of record ML663577.1, read on the forward strand.
CTGCACGACGAGAAAACCTAGCGGCTGGGCTGGGAGAGGGGAGAAGGCGCAGCCCCCAACTGCGCCGTGCAGGCGACCAAGAGCCTGAGCAGAGGGGGCGGGGAAAGCGCACTCACCAGGAGCGGGGAACAAACCCCAGAGCGCTGAATAGACACTGAAGAGACCAGCAAACAGAAGACGCTAAAATAAGCAGAGGGAACAGCTTTGGAACCAACAGGAGCAACAGATTAAATCCCTGCAGTTGGCACAGACTGCATAGAAAGGAGTCTATAGGCCGCGAGAAGTACAAGCCAGACCAAGGAACTATCCGAAAATGAACTGACCCCTCACTGTACGCAACAGTACAAGAGAAACCCCTAAATATAATTTTACTAGGACCATCTTTTAAAGTTTTTAAAACTTTTTGTATACTATTTTTTCATTTTTTATTTTTATTTTTAGAATTTTTAAGTCCCCTATAATCCTGTTATTTTTTTCTTTATTTTTATTTTCCTTTTTTTTAATCTCTTCTCTCTCCCTTATTTTATTTTCCATTTTATTTTTTTTCTTTCCTTTTATATCTCCTCTTTTTCCCTTTTTTATTTTTAATTGAATTTTTTGGTGTTGTCGTTTTATTTCTTATTTTATTTTATTCTTTATTTTTCTTTCTTTCTTTTTTTTGTAAAAGTACTTTTGAGAATCCAATCTTTACTCTAGATTTTTAATCTTTGCTTATTAGTATTTGATATCAACTTTGTATCTTTAAGAATCCAAGCTTCAGTACCCATTGTTACTTGGGAGTGAGATCACTGGCTTGACTGCTCTCTCCCCATTCTTGACTCTCCTTTTTTTTTCCCACCAAGTCACCCCCTATCATCCCCCTTGCCCTTATCTTCTCTACCCAACTCTGGGAATCTGTTTGAGTGTTACGAGTTGTGAAGAACACTGAGATAACTGATCACTGGCTGAATCTCTGTCCATCTGACTCCCTCTTTTGTCTCTCTGGTCACTTCTGTCTCCTTCCTCCCTCTTCTCCTTTTGGTATAACTCTGTGAACATCTCCGAGGGATCCAGGCTGTGGAGAGCACACAGGGAACTGATCACTGGCCACTTCACTCTCTCACCATCTGATTCCTCTCTTCTCCTTCTGGTCCATGCCATGTAACTCTGTGTACCTGTCTGGGTGTCCCTCACTGTGGGCAAACTTCTCATCATTAAACTAGACATTCTACCATCATTACTGCATAGATGAAGGAGTCTTGAGTCTACTGGAAGACAGGAGACTAAGCCCAGATCTTGAGAATTCCAGAGAACTCCTGGATCCAGGAGTTAATTAATCAAAAGGAGCTCAACAAACTCCTCCATACCTAAACTGAAACCAAGAACCCCCCAAGGGCCAACAAGCTCCAGAGTAAGATATACCAAGCAAGTTCTCCAGCAACAGAGGACCATAGCCTGGAGCTTCAGTACACACGTTGCCCAAGGTCAAACCAAGCCCACCGATATCTCAAAACTCTTTACAGGACACTTCATTGCTCATTAGAGTGAGGAAACCCAGATCCACCCACCAGAACACCACACAAGCTTTCCCAACCAGGAAACTTTGACAAACCACATATCCAACCCCACCCATAGTGAGGAAACCCCACAATAAACGGACAACACAGCAAGATAAACAAGATGAAAAGGCAGAGAAATACCCAGCAGGTAAAGGAACAGGATAAATGTCCTTCAGACCAAACAAAAGAGGCGGAGATAGGAAATCTACTTGATAAAGAATTCCAAATAATGATAGTGAAAATGATCCAAAATCTGGAAAATAAATTGGAGTTGCAGTTCAATAGCCTGCAGGCAAGGACTGAGAAGATGCAAGCAAGCTTTAACAAGGAATTAGAAGAAATGAAAAAGAGTCAAAATACAATGAATAATGCAATAAATGAGATAAAAAACACCCTGGAGGGAACTAAGAGTAGAATAACAGAGATAGAAGACAGGATAAGTGAGGTAGAAGACAGAATGGCAGAAATAAATGAATAAGAAAGGAAAAATGAAAAAAGAATGAAAAGAAATGAGGACAATCTCAGAGACCTCTGGGACACTGTTAAACACACCAATATTCGAATCATAGGAGTCCCAGAAGAAGAAGACAAAAAGAAAGACCATCAGAAAATTCTTGAAGAGACAACTGTTGAAAATTTCCCTAAATTGGGAAAGGAAATAATCACTCAAGTCCAAGAAACCCAGAGAGTCCCAAATAGGATGAACCCCAAGCAGAACACCCCAAGACACATATTAATCAAATTAACAAATATCAAATCAAAGAGCAAATATTAAAAGCAGCAAGGGAAAAACAACAAATAACTCACAAGGGGAATTCCATAAGGATAACAGCTGATCTCTCAATAGAAACACTTCAGGCCAGAAAGGAATTGCAGAACATACTTAAAGTCATGAAAGAAAATAATCTACAACCCCAATTACTGTACCCAGCAAGGATCTCATTCAACTTTGAAGGAGAAATCAAAAGCTTTTCAGACAAGCAAAAGCTGAGAGAATTCAGCAACACCAAACCAGTGCTCCAACAAATGCTAAAGGATCTTTCCTAGATAGGAAACACAGATAGGGTATATAATCTCGAACCCAAAACAATAAAGCAAATGGCAATGGGATCATACTTATCAATAATTACCTTAAATGTAAACAGGTTGAACGCCCCAACCAAAAGACAAAGATTGGCCGATTGGATACAGAAACAAGACCCCTATATATGTTGTCTACAAGAGACCCACCTCAAACCTAGGGACACATATAGACTGAAAGTTAAAGGCTGGAAAAAGATATTCCATGCAAATAAAGACCAAAAGAAAGCAGGAGTGGCAATACTCATATCAGATAAAGTAGACTTTAAAATTAAGGCTGTGAAAAGAGATAAAGATGGACATTACATAATGATCAAGGATCAATCCAAGAAGAAGAAATAACAATTATAAATATATATGAACCCAACATAAGAACACCACAATACGTTAGGCAAATGCTAACAAGTATAAAAGGGGAAATGAACAATAACACAATAATAGTGGGAGACTTTAATACACCACTGATACCAATGGATAGATCAACTAAACAGAAAATAAGCAAGGAAACTCAAACTTTAAATGATACAATAGACCAGTTAGACCTAATTGATATCTATAGGACATTCCACCCCAAAACAAGGAATTTCACCTTTTTCTCAAGTGCACATGGGACCTTCTCCAGAATAGATCACATCCTGGGCCATAAATCTAGCCTTGGTAGATTCAAAAATATTGAAATCATTCCAAGCATCTTTTCTGACCACAATGCAGTGAGAATAGATATCAATTACAGGAGAAAACCATTCAAAAATTCCAACATATGGAGGCTCAAAAATACACTGCTGAATAACCAACAAATCACAGAAGAAATAAAAAAAGAAATCAAATTATGCATAGAAATGAATGAAAATGAAAACACAACAACCCAAAACCTATGGGAAACAGTAAAAGCACTGCTAAGGGGAAAGTTCATAGCAATACAAGCTCACCTCAGGAAACAAGAAAAAAGTCAAATAAATAACCTTACTTTACACCTAAAACAACTAGAAAAGGAAGAGATGCAGAAGCCCAGGTCTAGTAGAAGGAAAGAAATCTTAAAGATCAGGTCAGAAATAAATGCAAAGGAAACAAAAGAGACCATAGCAAAAATCAACCAAGCCAAAAGCTGGTTCTTTGAGAAGATAAATAAAATTGACAAACTATTAGCCTGACTCATCAAGAAACAAAGGGAGAAGAACCAAATCAACAGAATTAGAAATGAAAACGGAGAGATCACAACAGAAAACACAGAAATACAAAGGATCATAAGACACTATTATCAGCAACTATATGCAAATAAACTGGACAACCTGGATGAAATGGACAAATTCCTAGAAAAGTACAACTTTCCAAGACTAAACCAGGAAGAGATAGATAATATTAATAGACCCATCACAAGCACGGAAATTGAAACCATAATCAGAAATCTTCCAAAAAACAAAAGCCCAGGACCAGATGGCTTCACAGCTGAATTCTACCAAAAATTTAGAGAAGAGCTAACACCTATTCTACTCAAACTCTTCCAGAAAATTGCAGAGGAAGGTAAACTTCCAAACTCATTCTATGAGGCCACCATCATCCTAATTCCAAAACCCGGCAAAGATGCCACAAAAAAAGAAAACTACAGGCCAATATCACTGATGAACATAGATGCAAAAATCCTTAACAAAATTCTAGCAAATAGAATCCAACAACACATTATAAAGATCATACATCATGATCAAGTAGGCTTTATCCCAGGGATGCAAGGATTCTTCAATATTTGCAAATCAATCAAGGTAATACACCACATCAACAAATTGAAAAATAAAAACCACATGATTATCTCAATAGACACAGAGAAAGCCTTTGACAAAATTCAACATCCATTTATGATAAAAACCCTCCAAAAAGCAGGAATAGAAGGAACATACCTCAACATAATAAAAGCTATATAAGACAAACCCACAGCAAACATTATCCTCAATGGTGAAAAACTGAAAGCATTTCCCCTGAAGTCAGGAACAAGACAAGGGTGCCCACTCTCACCACTACTATTCAACATAGTTTTGGAAGTCTTGGCCACAGCAATCAGAGCAGATAAAGAAATTAAAGGAATCCAGATTGGAAAAGAAGAAGTAAAACTCTCTCTGTTTGCAGATGACATGATCCTCTTCATTGAAAAGCCTAAAGACTCTACCAGAAAATTACTAGAGCTAATCAGTGAATATAGTAGAGTTTCAGGATACAAAATCAACACACAGAAATCCCTGGCATTCCTATAAACTAACCATGAGAAAACAGAAAGAGAAATTAAGGAAACAATTCCATTCACCATTGAAACAAAAAGAATAAAATACTTAGGAGTATTTCTACCTAAAGAAACAAAAGACTTGTATATAGAAAACTATAAAAAACAGATGAAAGAAATCAAAGAGGACACAAATAGATGGAGAAATGTGCCGTGTTCGTGGATTGGAAGAATCAATATAGTGAAAATGAGTATACTACCCAAAGCAATCTATAGATTCAATGCAATTCCTATTAAGCTACCAGAGGTCTTTTTCAGAGAATTAGAACAAATAATTTCACAATTTGTATGGAAATACAAAAAACCTCGCATAGCCAAAGCAATCTTGAGAAAGAAAAACTGAACTGGAGGAATCAACCTACCTGATTTTAGGCTATACTACAAATCCAAAGTCATTAAGACAGTATGGTACTGGCACAAATATAGATCAATGGAACAGAATAGAAAGCCGAGAGATAAATCCACACATCTATGGACACCTTATCTTTGACAAAGGAGGCAAGAATATACAATGGAGAAAAGACAACCTCTTTAACAAGCGGTGCTGGGAAAACTGGACAGACACTTGTAAAAGAATGAAATTAGAACACTTTCTAACACCATGCACAAAAATAAACTCAAAATGGATCAAATATCTAAGCATAAGACCAGAAACTATAAAACTCCTAGAGGATAACATAGGCAAAACACTCTCCAACATAAGCCAAAGCAGGATCCTCTATGACTCACCTCCCAGAATATCGGAAATAAAAGCACAAATAAACACATGGGACCTAATTAAAATTAAAAGCTTCTGCACAACAAAGGAAACTATAAGAAAGGTGAAAAGACAGCCTTCAGAATGGGAGAAAATAATAACCAATGAAGCAACGGACAAACAATTAATCTCAAAAATATACAAGCAACTCCTGCAGCTCCATTCTAGAAAAATAAACGACCCAATCAAAAAGTGGGCCAAAGAACTAAACAGACATTTCTCCAAAGAAGACATAAAAATGGCTAACAAACACATGAAAAGATGCTCAACATCACTCATTATCAGAGAGATGCAAATCAAAACCACAGTGAGGTACCACTTTACACCAGTCAGAATGGCTCAATCCAAAAATCTACAAGCAATAATGTTGGAGAGGATGTGGAGAAAAGGGAACTCTCTTACACTGTTGGTGGGAATGCAAACTAGTACAGCCACTATGGAAAACAGTGTGGAGATTCCCTAAAAAACTGCAAATAGACCTGCCATATGACCCAGCAATCCCACTGCTGGGCATACACACCGAGGAAACCAGAATTGAAAGAGCCATGTGTACCCCAATGTTCATCGCTGCATTGTTTACAATAGCCAGGACATGGAAGCAACCTAGATGCCCATCAACTGACGAATGGATAAGAAAGCTGTGGTACATATACACAATGGAATATTACTCAGCATTAAAAACAATTCATTTGAATCAGTTCTACTTAGGTGGACGGAACTGGAGCCTATTATCCAGAGTGAAGTAAGCCAGAAGGAAAAATAACAATACAGTATACCAACGCATATATATGGAATTTAGAAAAATGGCAGCGAGAACCCTGCATGTGAGAAAGCAAAAGGAACGCAGACATATAGAACAGACTCGTGGACTCTTTGGATGAGGGTAAGGGTGGGGTGTTATGGGAGAATGGCATTGAAACATGTTAATTATCATATGTGAAATCAATTGCCAGCCCAGGATTGATGCTCGGGGCTTGTGCACCGAGATTTCCCAGGGGGAGGGAGTCGGGAGGAAGGAGGGAGGGGGGTTCTGAAGGGGGAGCATATGTAGACCCATGGCGGTTTCATGTCATTTTATGGCAAAACCAATAATATATATATATATATATAAATTTTAAAAAAATTAAAAAAAAGAAAGCTGAGCACCAAAGAATTCATGCTTTTGAACTGTGGTGTTGGAGAAGACCTTTGGGAATCCCTTGGACTATAAGGATATCCAACCAGTCCATCCTACAGGAGATCAGTCCTGGGTGTTCATTGGAAGGACTGATGTTGAAGCTGTGACTCCAATACTTTGGCCACCTGATGTGAAGAGCTGACTCATTATGAAAGACTCTGATGCTGGGAAAGATTGGGGGCAGGAGGAAAAGGGGACGACAGAGGATGAGATGGCTGGATGGCATCACCGACTCTATGGACATGGGTTTGGGTGGACTCAGGGAGCTGGTGATGGACAGGGAGGCCTGGCATACTTTTGTTTATGGGGTCAAAAAGAGTCTGACATGACTGAGTGACTGAGCTGAACTGATAAAATGTCTGAGACATATGTTCAATAGTTTTTCTAAAATAAACAACCCAATCAAAAAGTGGGGAAAATGCCTAAACAGACATTTCTCCAAAGAAGACATACAGATGGCTAACAAACACATGAAAAGATGTTCAACATTGCTCATTATTAGAGAAATGCACATTAAAACTACAATGAGCTATCACCTCACACCAGTCAGAATGGCCATCCTAAAAAGTCTACAAACAATAAATGCTGGAGATGGTGCAGAGAAAAGGGAACCCTATTGCACTGTTGGAGGAATGTAAATTGATAACCACTATGGAAGATGGTATGGAAATTCCTTAAAAAACTAGGAATAAAGCAATCATATCACCCAGCAATCCCACTACTAAGCATACACCCTGAGGAAACCAAAATTGAAAAAGTCACATGTATCCCATTGCTCATTGCAGTACTATTTACAATAGCCAGAACATGGAAACAACCTAGATCTCCAATGACAAATGAATGGATAAAGAAGCTGTGGTACATATAAACAATGGAATACTCAGCCATAAAAAGGAACACATTTGACTCAGTTCTAATGATGTAGATGAACCTAGAGCCTATTATACAGAGTGAAGTAAGTCAGAAAGAGAAATATTACATACTAACACATATATATGGTATTTAGAAAGATAGTAGGATAAAATTATTTGCAGGGCAGCAATGGAGACACAAACATAGAGATCAGACTTACTGACATGGGAGGAAGGAGAGGGTGAAACGTATGGAGAGAGTAACACGGAAACTTCATTACCACTTGTAAAATAGATAGCCAATGGGAATTTGTTGTATAGCTCAGGGAACTCAAAGAGGAGCTCTATACAACCAAGAGAGGTGGGATGGGGAGGGAGATGGGAGGGAGGTTCAAGAGGGAGGGAGTATATGAATACCTATGGCTGATTCATGTTGATGTTTGGCAAAAGCCAACAAAATTCTGTAAAGCAATTATCCTTCAATTAAAAAGTAAATGAATTTAAAAAACATTTAAAACATAGATAAATAAAAAGGATATATTATACAGCACAGGGAAACACAGCCTTAATTTTGTAATAACTCTAAAAGGGGTATAATCTATAAAATATTATGACTATGCTATACACCTACAACTAATATACTATTATAAATCAACTATATTTCTATAAAATATTTTAATGCACAAAAAATAATTTAAAAATTTTTTTCAACATTCATAGTTCTTCAGTCTAAATTTCTGAGTTTCATTACATTGAGTAGGAGTTCTTTATATGGAGGCCCACCAGTAAACCTCTTCCCCGCTCAGTTAATCTCTATGGTTAACCAGCAGGCTGAGTAAATATTTGTGGGATGCATCAATAAACCAATGCATTTCTGCCCCATGATGGCACCAAAAAGCCTTCTCCTACTCTCCTGGCTCAAAGCATAAATGCTGCTAGAATAACTGCCTGACTCCATCAGGCATTGATGGAGCACAAGCCAGTAGATTTATCAATGCCCTTGGAGCAATCAAACTTAAAGAACAATCATTTAGGTCACAGTGATGGGGGTGAAGGAGAGTCTGGTTGGGTCCTGGTGAATCCCACACTCAGTCTGACAGGGTGAATGGCAGCTTCATTGAATGGGTTCTTAGCAGTGGTCCTTGGGGAGTTCTCACTCACCAGGCTCTCCAGACCTGTTTGTCTGTCCATGGCAGACCCCACCTCTGGTTGGGGAGGCCTGAGTCAGGCAACCAGGAGACCTGCTGATTACAGTCATCTCTCTGGGCTGGCAGCTGTTGAGAGGGGAATACTGGATTCATCAGTCATGCTGACAGGGCCCAAGGGTTGGGGCGGGGGGCTTCCAGAGTGCAGGGGAAACCCAGTGTAGAAAAAGAGGTGAAGCGCATCTGGCTGGGCTTGAGCAGGGTAACCCTTCAAGCCCGATTAATGACCCACAGTTTCCCATTTTTGCTTCAAATTGTACTAAATGATAGATGATAACATTAGCCCTTGGTCCTCACTCAGTCTAGCAAAGCAGTAGACAATTCCCTAAATATTTTCCTTAGTATTTTGATGCATCCTTGATGTCCATTTTCAATCACTGGACATCTTGTTATTTCTAGGAAGGGGAAAAGAAATTGGAATTTGTTGAACACCTACTATGTGCCATATGCCTCTGTCTGGTTGTTTGCTGAAACCAGGGTAGGCAAGGCACAGCTAGGAATCAGGAAAGAAGAAACTGAAAGAAGATGCGAGGAGCTGTAGGAATTGCAGACATTCTTTATTTGCAGCAGCCAGGCAGATAGGCTTTATTCTCTAGTGTTTGATGCCTCCACAAAGCTCAGCAAGGGTGGTTCAAGGGGTGCTAATATAGGCGTGATGCACACGTGCAGTGCTATAAATGCTCTCAACTGAATATAGAGATATAAAGTCATTGTTTATAGAATGTGGGAGGAGAGTGAAAGAACATGGGGCATGAGTGAGAGGAAGTTGGGGGAGAGAGCCTGATTACCACCATCTTGCCTGGTTACTCTTTCCCTACACCATCAGTCACTTTATTCCTCAGAGAAATGGGCATGAATATTCCCTATGTTATACATAAGGATACAGGGAAAGACAGGTGACTAACTTGCCAAGTCACTTCAAGTCAGTGAGAGAACCAAAATTTCTACTCAAAGCTATTCAACTCTAAAATGCATCTATTCACGCCCCATCCACTTTACATCTACTCCAGCAATTGGTAGTCTAGAGTTTGTTTGGTCCATTATTCACTTGTTGATAATATGTATATATATTTTTTACTGGTTAATTTTTGAAGTCAGTTATTTCTTTCAATGCATTTTAGTTGGAGTCCTGTTAAATTACCAGGCTAAATCTTCAGGACAATTTTCTTTGGCCCTAAGTGTCTTGAGGGGGTCTAGAACAGGTGGAATCTTGGCAAGTCCTTCCTAGGACCTGCTCCAGATCTGGTCCAGAACCCATCAAGATGCCCCTTGTCCTAGATTCTCAGGGCCAGAACAGACCTTGAAGTTCTTCTTTTTCAAATTGCTGAGGCTTTCCTAATTATCAGGTGATAGAGGGAGAAACAGAATTTTACAGTTGGTGCCGGGAGCTGGGCCAAGGGCCCCTCTGGTTATGATGCTCCAGGATTCTGTGAATTAAAGGTTTTCTTATGGTTCAGAGTCCATTGTTGTGTTACTATCTGTAAGAGAGAGGTTTAAAACCTATTACAAAAACCAGAGGTAACCCTTCCTCTAGGTTTTTCATTTAGTGCACCCAAAACATACACAGACGACATCATGAAATTGCTTTTCCCTCACCCCCAAATCCCCTTCCTAATTCAGGCATAATCTCTGGGTTTCTCCAGGGAGAAGGCTAACACTTGTGCTGATTTGCACCCAAGTTGCCTGGGGCTTCCATTGTCAGAGACAGATGTCAACAGGGTGAAACTAACAAATTAATTTTACCTGACGACCTAAACCAGATGTGACAGAAGGAAGAAAGAGGCAGGGAAAGATCTGGCCTCTCTTTGCTATGCCACAATCCATGCTGCTTTTTCAAGATTTTCTGTCAGCCAAGACCTCAAAACTGTTCTGCATACCCTACGAAACCTTTCTGAAATAGTGTTCTCAGGTCATCCAGACTTGAATCCCTCTAGATAACTGTGGTTATCACCCTTTGGGTAAGCCCTGCTTAACAATTTCAAATGCAATAAGGAGTTCTTAATCTACATGACATCTCACTTAATTCTCAAAATAAACCTAGTGGTAAGTTTTATCATTCCCATTATCTAGATGTAGAAAATTAAGCAAAGAGAAGAAAAAGTGAATATCCAAACTCACAAGGTTAACAGAAACAAATTTAGAACTAAAGTCTTCGATTTTAAGATAAAAAGAAGTACTAAAGGCAACCTCTCTTAAATGCACATTTCAACAAATAGGGCAACATTGATTAAATCCCTTCTTTGTTCAAGGTTCTGCACTAAGCATTGGAGGTGGGTTGAGAGTGTAAAGGAATATCACATTCTATTGAGGAAGTTTCTTTTCATAAACTATGAACTGTGTGATTCTCAAACCACCCATTCAATAAATATTTAATGATACCTGCTAGATACCAACCAATGCTCTAGGTGTTATTTAAAAAAAAACAAACAGAGATGGACAATCCTTGCTTTCAAGATTAGGATGAAAAGTTAGAAGAAAACTGTCCCATGTGGTCAAAAACGATGCAATGATTAAGGTTGATGTAAGGTGTATGGGGACTCAGACAAACACTATGTAGCAGAGCCCTGGGGTACTGGAGTGCAGAGAGGGGAAAGTCAGAAAGCCTTCTAACAGGATTTCTCAGGTAACTTAAATCTTGGAAGTCAAGTATGGCTTAACCTAGTTAACATATGAAGAAAAGACATTCCAGAGAGTAGTTACAGTGGGATCTAGGCATAGGGTGACAGAAGTGTTAGACACAGAAGACCACAAGCTTAAAACTTGGTGAGAAGGGTGGTGAGGGATGAGACTGGGCAGAATGGCAGGGGGTGGATCATGAAGAATGTAAGAAGCCAGACCATTAGTGAGTAGAAATGCAACTGGTTTCTGTAAGCTGATTTTGTATCCTACAACTTTATTGAAATCATTGATTCATTTCAACAGTACTTTTGGTTGAGTCTTCATGATTTTCTAAACATAAAATTAGATCACCTCCAAACAGTAACATTTTTACATATTTTTTTCCACTTTGGATGCCTTTTATTTATTTATCTGGCCTGATTGCTGTCCAGTACCATAAGCATAAGAGTGGTGAAAGTGAGAACCTTTGTCTTGCTCTTAGAGGAAAAGCTTTCAAATGTTTTCCTTTGAATATTTTATATATATATATATATATATATATATATATATATATAT